>PVJL010005569.1:0-106096 GCA_004026885.1 Lyroderma lyra
AGCTTCTTTATCCAGTCATCTGTCGCAGGGCACTTTGGTTGTTTCCATGTTTTGGCCACTGTGAACAGCGCTGCGATGAACATTGGGGTACATAAGTCTTTGCGGACAAAGGTTTTCAAGTTTTTTGGGTAGATCCCCAGAAGGGGGATTGCTGGTTCGTATGCTAACTCCATTCCCAATTTTCTGAGGAACCTCCACACTGCCTTCCACAATGGTTGTACCAGTTTGCACTCCCACCAGCAGTGTGTGAGAGTCCTTTTTCCTCCACACCCTCTCCAGCACTTGTTATTCCTTGTCTTGTTGATAATAGCCATTCTCACAGGTGTGAGGTGGTATCTCATTGTGGTTTTGATTTGCATTTCCCTGATAGCTAATGAGGACGAGCATTTCATCATACATATGTTGGCCATTTCTATTTCTTTGTGGGAGAAGTGTCTGTTTAGTTCTTCTGCCCACTTTTTAATTGGATTGTTTGTTTTTGTTGTTAAGTCTTATTAGTTCTTTATATATTTTAGATATGAGACCCTTAACAGATGCGTTGTTTGCAAATATTTTCTCCCATTCAGTTGGCTGTCTCTTTGCCTTGTTGATGGTTTCTTTTGCTGTGCAGAAGCTTTTTAGTTTGATATAGTCCCATTCATTTATTTTCGCTTTTACTTCCCTTGCCTTTGAGGTCAGGTTCATGAAGTCTTCCTTGAGCCCTAGGTCTATAAGTTTAGTACCAATGTTTTCTTCTATACAGTTTATTGTTTCAGGTCTTTAATCCATTTTGCATTAATTTTTAGTATATGGTGAGAGTTTACAGTTCAGATTTATTCTTTTGCAATGGCCATACTACCCAAAGCAATTTACAGATTTAATGCAATTCCCATCAAAATCCCACAAACATACTTTCACGAAATAGATTTTAAAAATTATCAGATTTGAATAGAACTACAAAAGACCCCAAATTGCCAAAGCAATACTACATAAAAAGAATGAGGTTGGTGGTATTATGGTCCCCAATTTCAATTTATACTACAAAGCATCAATAATCAAAACAGCTTGGTATTGGCAGAAAAACAGACACACAGACTAATGGAACAGAACTGTAAACCCAAAAATAAATCCACAAATATATGGACAAATAATTTTTGACAAAGGAGCAAAAAATATGCAATGGGGAAAAGACCCCTTCAGTAGATAGTACTGGGAGAATTTTTGCATTTTTACAGACACCAAACAAAGAGAACATGCGGATACTTTTCAGAAAGTACATATGTGGCTGTCTTCATATCTTATCATTGTTCATCTGGACTTTGAGACATGACCTTGGGCCTGTGTGGGGGCTGGACAGGGTGAGTACTGAGGCAGGGGGAGCAAATTGTAACCTTGAGAGGAAATGCATGTTCTTTCTTTTCCAGCGTTATACACATTTTCCTGCTGTCTCTCTGCTCTGCCTTAGCATTTCAGGCACAGACCCTTGAACAATCTGACCCTTGAGCACAGTGGGTCTCTGCTACAATCTTTTTGCCCTTCCATTGGCCGCACTGAAAACGATACATATTTTATATTGGAGGAGGAACAATTAACTTACTTTTTCCAGACTTCCTCCTAGCCTGATGAGATGCCAAAGAAAGAAAAATACCTCCTAGATGCTCACAGAGAACAAACAAAACACACAGGCCAAGGAAGTGATAGTTTGTAGTAATTGTGAATAAAAACGGGCCCCCATGCAAAGTCTGAGTGCGCCCGCCTTCTTTGTTGTAGGTTCTTATGCTAAGCAAAGAGGAATTCTTTTTGTTCTCTATAGCAGGGGAAATGGTGTGGTCTACCAAGGCGGAGACTTCCTGGAGAATGGAGTAAAGAGGGAAAGAAGGAGGACTCAGGATGTAATGCTAAAATCAAAGAGTAGCTGGCACACCACACTTTTATTACTTTCCCTCACTCTGACAGAAGTCTGGCACCTCAGGGTACTCCTAGGAATGGTCGCTATCTCAGGTCGGAAAGCACATTAGCTCACCATAGGAGCTTCTCCTTTCAGATATAGCTGTATGTGCCCCTTACAGTGCTGGGCTCCAAGCCAACATACAGGATGCTTTGGCTGTGTTATATATCATTTGAAGGTGCACAAATGTAACAGAAACTCTCCACAGATGTCCGCTCAGCTACCATCACTAGGTTCCAAGCCTGTTTATAATTTTCTAATCATTGGGATAGTACACTGGTTGTATCACAAAAATCTTAGTGCTTTAAAATTCCCAGGGACAACAGAGACTTTTTAAAAAATTCTCTTAAAAGTACCCTTGAGCCATTGTAGTTCTTGATGGACTTTGACAGTACGGGGCACAGTGGCTTAGATCACACATTAGGACAAATTTGATTCAGAAGAGTATCAGCTGTCCATTGTAGTCCTCCCTAGGCAGTTGTTTCCTGTAGAGTCAAGTGCTTATAGTCAATGCACAATTTTGTTAGTATTCAATTCCTTACCAAGAAACATGCAGTAGAGTAACAGCACAATATGCTCTGAGACATTGCAAATTATGCCAAATAAAATTGTTTAGAAATTCACACCAAATGTATGAGGGTTGGCTACCTTGGATGTTTCGTGATGTCTTGGGGTTTCATATCACTTCCATACATAATAACAACACTATCTCAGAGCTACTATTTTACTAATAAACTTCCCACAGCTTTATTAAATCCTTACAAGAAACCTAACAAAAAAGCATATGATTGTATAAGAGGAATCAGAAAATTTAAGTGACTTACCCGAGGTCACACAAGTGGCGAGTGGCAGAGCCAGGAACTGAGCAGCTTACAACTTCTAAAGACTTTAGTACTCTCTGCAGTATACATATCCCTGCTGACTTCAGGTGCCCTGCCTTTGGGAGCTGAGTAGGCCCTGGGCTCACACAGTGTGTGGGTGGCCTCATGTACAGCAGTGTTTGTCCTGGGTCTTCGAGGGTGGGCATGCCCTACCTTACGGAATTGTTCTCCATTTGTCCCTTCTTCTTCCTCCCCTCCTTTGCTTCCTGCCTCCTTCCCTCCCTCCCATTCTCATGTCTCTTCACTCAATTACATACACATCACTATTGTGTATCTGAGCACCTATACCATACGATGTACATAAACACCACATGATGGGTAGACAAAAGTCATGACACCCATCTTACCCACTTTTAAGGGT
This sequence comes from Lyroderma lyra, assembly GCA_004026885.1. Taxonomy (NCBI): domain Eukaryota; kingdom Metazoa; phylum Chordata; class Mammalia; order Chiroptera; family Megadermatidae; genus Lyroderma; species Lyroderma lyra. The sequence continues at coordinate 3,170 of PVJL010005569.1, forward strand.
CAGTTCAAACCCAAATCTTCCCTATGAAGACTTTTCTACCTCTCCATTCCAAGAACTCTTTTTGCTCTTGGAACTGCAGTGTGCTATTGTAACTTGAAATACTTTGGTCTCCTGCAAAGCCAGGATTGACTGATTTGTATTTACATCATGTGTTCGTATTAGCTCTAGAGTGAGCTTGTAAGATTTTTGTTTAATAGGCGCTCATCATACTATTCTTTTTATCTTCCACAGCATTTGGCATATTATATCATATCATATATAATACATACTAAATAAATTCTCAGTGGTTGGTTTATTGGTGCTCTTTTTGACTCTGTTGCAGTATGGGCCTGTAGATGAACCACTTCACACAGAAATTCAACTATTATTCATTGTGGTTATCAATGCTGCTCAGCTACTTCTCTCTTTTTCTATAGTTCTTTTAGGGTAAATCCCTTGTGTAAGCTGATAAAACAAGTGAATCTCAGACCTATTTGGGGGAGCTAACAATTTCTAAGTAATTTGTATGAAAGCAATTTATTTGATTATCCTATTTCACATATTTCATCCCATTCTCTTTTTCCTTAAGAATATATGACTTATCCTAGCCTCCTCAGAGAGGGTTGGGAATAAAGTTCAGGAAATCAGAAAGGGCTCCAGTAGAATATGAAAAACATTTGTTCATTACTTCTGAAGCACAGCTCTTAACAGTTAATAATAATAATAATAATAATAATAATAATAATGCTATAAATGAGAGTGCTTCATGGTCTAATAATACCATAAATGAAAGCACTGCCTCTTTTAGAATTTGGATCAAATAGTCCCCTGTAAGTTAAAGTGATAACATTATTACCATTTCACGGCAAACTTATGATATCCCTAAGGTCATATATTTAGCAAAGAGCAGGCAAGAATCTAACATAGGTTTTCTAATGTCACATCCAGCATCCTTTCTCATGTGTATATTTCTCCTATTTTCAAAATAAATTCATTTATGATATATAAAAGATAATACTACTGAGACCAATGTTTTCCAAAGTATTTTCCACAGAATCATAATTCTATGGGATATTATAAAATGTGACAAAGAAAAGGAGTCTACTAAGTTTGAGAAATGCTAGGTTAAGAAATGTTAAACTGCCGTTGAGTATTGGTGTGCATTGTGATTCTACATGAGTGTGCAGCCTTTCCCAGACTTACCAGACTGTGGAGCATGCCGTACAAAGCAGGTATGCGTGCAGTGTTTCTCAAATTTATGTGACCAAGGGACCATTAATATTGACCAATGTCTCCTGAGATTTGTGCCCCAGTGCACTCACTTTGGGCAATACTGATCTTCATCAATGCCTCTTTTCTCCTTATTGCAGTGTTTCATATTGTGCATATTTGCAATGTCAAGTCTTTAAATTAAAGGAAATGATGCTATTACTGAAATGGACCTCACTTCAATAAGATCACAAAAGAAAATGGAAATATGTCTTATTATACCCTACTGGCATTTGAAATTGCATTTGGTACCTGACTTACCAATTTCTTTTCACAATAGTTTAACCTGTATAAAGAAACATGTGGTTTCTACCATTTAAGCCCTATCAGCAGAATGATCATTATGTCTTTTTAACAGAAAATATTCTCTTCAGATTTATGACTTGCATCTGGCAGAGAAAAACTATGTAATTTATTCAGTTCATTACCACAATGGTAACAAGAATAAGAATCACAGCAGCCCTTAGGATATTACAAAAAATATCTGAAACTAGTCCTGGCTAGTGTTGGGTTCCACTTGGGAAAAAATATTTGATATTATATATGTGTGAGTGAAAAAAGAACTTAGGTTTCTATACCCTGTAGGAGGTACACATCAGGGATGTGCTTTTATATATGTTAAAGAAATGTTAATAAAAGACCAAAATCTATCTTCAAATATTTTCTTCTGTATTTTCATGCCTTTTAACTAGAAACCCTTGAGAAGAAAGATGTTACCAGCAATGGTCTTAAGGCTCCATCTTTCTGTATATAAAGACTGCATCCTCATGTACCCCACATGATGGGATCAGAATGGAATTGGTTCAGTTAATCCAAACACTTCCACATGGGGTACTGATTATCAAGACTGAATCCATTGCATTTTCCTCTGCATCAGCAGCTCTACAGGTGTGTGTGTAAAATGGGGCACCATTCGACAGCAATATAAAATAAAACAGAAAAAAAACTGTTGCACTAAGCAATCTTAGGTCCTAGGTAATACAAAATCAGTGTGTTTATTTTTTTAGAATTTGGGAACCTAGGGAAAAAATTGTAGAAAGGCTTTCAAGGGATGAGACAGTGTAAAAAGTAGCATTTATTAGTACATAACAGCACAAATAAAGAGCTTCTAATAGGTTATTTCCCCCGATTATTATTGGAACACCTGCCCATAAGCAGTGCCACACAAAAATCTCCAGCAGAGAATGATTAAAAGTAATTAGAACAGGTGCTTATTGGGCTGGGAAATTAAAAGGGAGACTTCAGATTATACATTGAAGAGAAGCCTCAAAACTGTCTTTGGATTCTGTGAAAAGTTGGAAGTGGAAGTAACGGTCCCTTGACTATTTGAGTTCAATGAAACAATTCCTGTTGCATTCAAGGGGTCAGGGGATATCAAACCACACCAGTATTATTCCAAGGAGAAACAGGGCTAAATCACAGCACAAAGAATTAGTATTCATTTTAAGGGAGGCCTCCACTAGCCTATTAGCCTCATATGCCCACATGAACATTAAAAATAGAATTCATACACCTTTTTCAAGGTATGAGAATATTTAACAATATTTGTAGTAGGGCATTTCTCATATGCAAGCAATTTTTTTAAATGGTGCCCATGTCTAATAAGTCAGACTACAGTAAACTTTTTACTGTATTTTGCCATGTTTAATGCACACTTTTTTTCCCCAAGTTTGTGAGGGAAAAATAAGGATGTGCATTATACATGGGTAGTACTAATTCCATATCTATATAAATGTTTTCAATTCTTTTATTTATACTTATGAATTAAAACTATAACTCTAGAAATCAATAACTATATCCATATACAAAATAATATCCTGGAATACAATAATCTTTTTTCATATAAAAAATTTATATATAAAATTTCTTGTATCTTGTATCTGTTCTTGTGTTTTGTGTTTGTTATGTAAAATTTCTTGTACCATAATATGTTGAAAAGTAAACATTAAAATTCCTTTATAATACAAAAAGAACCAAGCACTTAAGTATAAACAAATAAAAATTTGAATTAAAAGCTTAAAATGAAAGATGTTTTTTCCTGAAAACTTTAGGCCACTAACATGGGTGCACGTCATACATGGGAGCACATTGTATACCGCAAAATATGGTACTTGGAAAATTGGTCTAAGTAGGAATAAAGAACTATTAACGCTTCATCCTGACCTCTTCTACAAGATTTATTCATTCCCTGTAGAATTGTTTATAGTCTCCTCTCTTTCTTATTCAGATGAAAACTCCTTGTCAGTAGGATCCACCTCTGATTTTCATTTCAGGTTTCTCAAGCTCTACCACTTGTCCTACCCCAAGTAGTATTCAGTATATGATCAGTGAATGAATGGTTGAATAAATAAATCTAAAAATAAATAAAGGACAGAGATGGTGTCTTAGACATTAACTCTGATCATATTTTTAAAGTAATTATAAACTGATCGGCTCTAATTTAACCAAGACTGACAGTAGATAAAAATTTTATTTCATTAAACTTGCTTTATTGCATCATTAACAATCTATAAAAGCAATTGAAAGCACAATGCACTTTTTTCAAAATTGATTTCCTTTTTTCTGTTACATAGAATGCATGCTATATTTTAAAGCTACACACACACACACACACACATTCTAAATTATTTTATTTATACTTTCATGGTAAACATCTATTTTTAATTCCTAGCAAGAATTAAAGATATTGGCAAATAGCCACTAACCACTCTTGTATCTAGACACAGGATGTTTTTCGTGTACTTTCCTAGTTAGCACAGTTACTCTCTAAACAAATACATTGAGTAACATCACAATTTAAAAATATTCTACATGCTGGGTGCCATTTGCTTCTTCAGATGTTGTTTCCCTGTCTAGGTCTTCATGATTTTCCACTTAAAATTTAGTAAAGTTGCAGACTTCTGTGACTCACTGAATCATTCTATGAGCTTGTTCTGCTGTATTACAAATAAGTAGAGACTGTGAGTTTCTTGTCTTTCAATTATGAACAAACTATTTTTGTGCGATCCCAATGGTTGGTGTTATTTTGAAATTGTTTTAATCTTATTTAGTACTCAAATCAACAAAAGCACATGGAAACAGTAATGTCAGACACCAGTTGTTTTAGACAACTCTCATCCTCAACAGACATACAAGTACCTGTCCTGGAAAAGCAAGACTGAAAGATTAGAGTTTGCTTGCTAGATTATTTAAGTCTGGGAGTTGGGGGGTGGGGAATCCATACTCTTAATTTGTTTACTGCAGTGGTGAATATTTCATATACATCAAAACACTATAGTATATCAAAAACATGAAGTATAATTTCTCACTTGAGGAAAAAAATTGATTCCTTCATCCTGAGGATTTGTAGTTGCTGTTCTTCTTTAGTATGTCATCTAAGGATTTAGTTGTAGTACTATGTGTTTTTGTTTTGTTTATATGAGGACTAGAAACTTCATTAGACAAGGTCCCAGGTGAGTTATCAAGTGTGTCGTTAGATGTGCTTTGACTAAGAAAGCAAGAAAGCAGATTCAGAATGACTATAAGCATTTAAACAATTCTGGTAACAAGAAAGGCTAATTGTGAGTAAATTTTTTTGCTTTAAGAATGCCTGCAAAAAGGTGATGGTAAAGATAGTTTATTAATGGCATAAGTCTGAGGTGTAGGCCCCAAAGGAGCTATATGTTCCTTAAATACACAAACACAAGTATTTGTCTCCATCTTTGTTTCCTACAAAACAAAGATGGTTCTCTTTTATCTGAGTGCTCTATCACTGAAAGTCAGATTTACATGTTCCCCAAGCGTAAGAGGTACGGCACATCATTCTATAATATATTCAGTACAACACACATTAGTGACTCAGAGTCAATGAGGAGGAACAGGAACTATGCTTACAGCTCTTATTTTAGCAAAAGACCAATCTCAATTTTCATTTATGTCTTTATTAAAGGCTCTTTTGGCCCAAGGGTCTTATCTTCTCACTCTTACCAATTTCCTTTGAGGGTTGGCCTTCCGTTTCAACTGAATTATTTTTATGATAATGTTTCCTTTAAGATGATTATTTGTTTAAAGTTCAAGCTAATAAAAGTAACTTATCCCATTAAAAATATTCTGGGGAGCAGAACAACATTTTAGGATGTTAATTGCTCGTGTTTGCACTCATCCATGAAACACATGCCGAAAATGCCCTAAAAGGTTCCAAAATGTCTCCTACAGCTATAAATTTTTACAGGTACAATTACGTGGGAACAGAAATACAAACAAGTGCATCCAACATCTGGAGTCAGATGGTTTACTGAAGTAAAATTACAAAATTAAATTTAAATGAACTTAATTACAAAGGGGAGGGGGACCCAATTTAATATGGACATTCATCATGTTCTCATTGAAGTTTCTCCTAGCACCAGAAAAATACAATAAAGTCTGAATACAAAAGTTGGATAAAGTCTCTAATGGAGTGTGAAAAGATGACCAAAGAGACACTGTCAGGCACAATATACTCTTTTTCTCTCCGCTATTTTAATGACATAGAATACCCACCCAATTGTTTGGAAAAGAAGGCATCAATCAAACTGAGCTTGGAAGCATATCTGTTTCAACCATTTCTTCAGCTTAGAATTTCACTGTACATATTTTGTCACTTAAGGATGGTCATTGCTGGTTTGGTTTTTAATTCAATGAAGATTCTAACAATGTGCAGCCAATTAAAAAAAAGTCCACACAGGAAAGTATTAATTTCACATTACCTTCCCATTGGTTTTCATTCTCTAAAATAAATAATCAAAATATTGACTCCCTTTAATATTGCGGTATGAGTTCTGGCTGCTCATTGGTCAGTTTCTGTCTTCCTAGTTCTTAAACATTCTCAAGTCTTCTCAGTTCTGTGCTATGCCTATCCTATGTGCTGAGGAAGACATGTTAAGAAATAAAATACATGTCATAAAATTACATATTTATAATATACAAAACAATAGGATTTTATTTTATTAAATTGATTGATAGATATATTCTAGGAAAGATAGTCAATGCTATTTTGTAAGTTTTTAACCCTTGGTAGTTCTGCATACCATGGACATTACTAGAAGTTTTGTTTATAACAACTTTATAATATCAGCTGACACTCAGATTCCCATGATATCATCTTTCCCTTATTTCCCATATAAATATTTGCTTTTGTCATACATGTCCTTAGCACCTTTCCTTCAGATCCTCCTATCTCAAAGCGGGACTCCTAACTCTTCCCCTTCCCAGTCACAAAACTATAATCTACAGGGCTCCCAGTCACTGGTCAAGTGGAGAGCAAAAGCAAACATGCTTAAGCAGAAAAAAAGGAGTAAACAATTGAGGAGGCCAGAGAAACTCAAATAGGACAGCTACCCAAGCACTGAGGTAAAACCTAAGGCACAGGTGATAAACAAAGCACCATGAAGGTATATTTATTGGGCACCTACTCGTTATAAACTGTACGTGCTAAACACTTTCTAGTACATTGGAGCAGTTAACACAGCAGCCCTGTGCTAAGAAAACAGGATAAAGGCACTTACACAAGTTCCTCCACATCGTGCAGCTGGTAAGCAGCCAGGCCGGAATTCAAATGCCAGCCCTTTGTTGTCACGCCCATGCTCCTCCCTCCACCGCACTGCCCCAGAACGTGCAGCTGGTGGGAAGCATGGACCGAAAGGGAGACTGAGTCTTAGGCTGGAGTGCAGAGGCAGACACGGCCAGTGGTACAGATGAGAACTAACACTTGAGAAAAGTTCATTCATCTAAATCATGTGTTCTTCACTGACTCACAGCATTGTCTTCCCACAAAAAGTACAAAAATACTGCACTTTAATCCTTACAAAATCTCTACATTGTAGAAAAAAAGAGAAATTAGTAAATTTATAATTATAATAAATCATCTCAATGGTACTGATGATCTGTGTCTTTAATTGTGATTCCATTCTATTCAAATCTACTTTGTATGTATATATTTTATTTTCAGAAAACAGTGTCTGCTGCTACGGTCACAAACAAAAAGAACTTTCCTTTTCAGAGTTTTGGGCCTGAGGCTTTAGATTTAATTACAACTTGCATTTTAGTTCCACAGAGTGACTGGTGATCTACAGTGCCTCCAAAAACTGCATGAATATTACCATCCCTCCCAGAATGAGGTTGGTTTTAGAAGCGTCTTTGATACAATGATGAAAAGTTAAGCGAGATTTAGGATTGAGCTATAGTTCTCAAGTCAGTTTTGCAAAGACAAAAGCTCAGGACAAAGGAGTGGGTCATGAGAATGTGCAAAGCACATACCTTCACTGGGCTCAGAATGCATGACATTCAAGATAAGTTAAACTGTGAGGGAACCAGTATTTTAGAGAATGTGCTGACTGACAGAATACAGATCTTCGGGGGGAAAAGTGGAGGATGCAGTATTGTGGACAGTTAATCTCTCACCCACTGCATTAAGGAATGGAACAGGCTGGGGAAGAAAAAAAGGGAAAGGAGAAAGGGTTTAAAAGTGGGTTGGTGGGAAAGAGGTGGAGCAAAGATCACAGAAGGCCATTAAATTACAACATGAGTTCCACAGTGGAGTTCATATCTGATGGGCCAAATAGTGCAATGTTCTGATAAAGAAATTTAAGGAGGTCTTGTGATTAAAGATAAACCACTGGGTTCTGTAATGATGAGTTCAGAGGGAGCCAGCTCATTCAGGGTAAGACCACCTCGCTGAAGACAACTCTTTTAGCTCAAGTCAAGAGAGTATCTGAGTAATACCAGTCTTCTAAGGACAACTGTCTCCTCAGCAGCAGTCAAGTGGGAACCTCAGAATTCTTCATGTCTTGGACAGATCCTCCTCACCACCCTTGAACCTTGCACTCGACACTCTCCTTGCCCTCAAAATGCATGGTCTCACCACCACCATCTGCAGGACTAGTAGAACAGCTATCATTAGGCCTCGGTATGTCATTGTCATCTCTTATCCCTTCTCTAATCCCCATAGGAATTTGCTCACTACTTGTTCTGACTCTGGCCCCAAAACTCCCTGCAAACTTTTCCCAGAATCATCTGGGACTTTAAGTCAATCACCAGGAGGTCTGCTGCTCCCTTGGAAACCTCCCTTTCACTTCTTACATTACTTGAAACCTGGCTCTCGCTGACAACACAGGGAGCCTTGCTAAGGAGGAGATTTTCCTCATTTTCCTCTCATAGATCCCTATTACAAAACAGCCTGAAGGTATGGTCACTGTCCATCTTGCTTCTCATTACTGTGTCCAGACCATTCTCTCTTCTGCTCTGCAAAATCCAGCTTTTACTTCCACATCATCAGGCTATTGGTGCTTCTACCATTCTCCAGTTAATTACCCCTCCATTAATTAGAGATTTTGGTGCCTAGTTCATGACCACTCTCTCTAATACTACTCCTATTTCATTTTTGGTGATTTCTATATCCAATATCCTGTTGGATATCCTGTTGGAAGATGATCCTTCCAATATCCTGTTCTCTCAGTTACTGGACTTCCTCTTTTCCAAAGATTTTCTCAGCCATCCTTCCTGAGCCACTCACTTTCACAGTTGTACCCTTCACTTTCTTGTTAGCAATAACTGCAGCCCCTACAAAATCTCAATTTCAAATATTCTCTTCTTTGCTCATGACTTATCTTTCCTGTTCACTCCCTCTAATATCCCAGATCTTGTAATTCTACCACTCCACAGGACCTAAAATCTCCCCTTTCAGGGTCCCTGAGAAATCCTTTCTTGTTTCCTTGATACCCTTGATAGTCTTTCTTGCTTCCTTTCTACCTTAAGTTCCATAGAGAATCATTATAATCATATCCCAGCTCCTTTTTTGCTTTGGTGAACTTTCTTGGTAAAATCATACCCCTCCATTAATGTCAATGAAACATCCACTCAAACCTATACTCATGCAGTCGAATATACTGATACTGGTAGATAATCAAAGGAGAGCTTCCACATGCTTTCACTATCACATCTGCCCACCTGTCCATCGCTCTCCCATTACTATGGATAAGTTCACCATGCTTGCAGTCAAGGTCAGCCTCTCCATTTTGGCACAGGACCTTATTCTCTCCTCTCCTACCAGAATTACTGCAGCATGTCCTTAGGGGTCTCCCACTCATGGTTTTCCTGCCCACCCCATTTGTCACCTCCCATAGTCCACTTTTAAGATAGCAGCTAGAATGATCCCTGCAAAAACATCAGTCATGCCACTTTTCTATTCAAAACTCTTCAAAGGCTTCCCATCTCACTGAATAAGAGACAAGCATCCTATGGCATCAGGGTGCTACATGATCTGGGTCCACACTGCCTCTCTGACCTCATCTCCTACTACTCCTTCTCCCTCTCCCACTCTGATTCAACCCCAATGGCCTCCTGGTTGTCTTTCAAATACTCCAGGCACTCTCTTATCTCAGAGCCTTTGCACTTACTGTTCCCCCCACCTAAAAAGCTCTTCCCCCAGGTATATCCACGTGGGTAGCTGCTTCATTACCTTCCAATATTTTTTTTCAAAAGTTCTGTATATAGAAAAGCTTTATTAGGCTACTGTCTAAAATACAAACTCCCAACCCTGTGATATTTCATATCTCTTTCTCTACTTTTTCTCTTTAGCACTGATTTATATATAAAATACATGTTTGTATAAAATACATAAACACTGTATATTTTAGATTTGTGTCTTATTCATTACTCCTCTCCACTACAAGGTAATCCATGAAGGCAAGAATTTTTATCTGTTGGGTTTACTTCAGTGTCCCCAGTACACAAAATAATGCCTAGCAATGTCTAGTAGGTGATCAATAAATATTTGTTCAATGAATGAGTCAACAAATATTATGGGTGTACGAATGACTAGGAAAGGAGAAAACAAAGTTATAAATGTTTTTCACATAGAAAAATAATATTTAGTGATGTCTGTTTTTACTATGAAACCAGGATTTCAGGGGGATCCTAAGATATAATAGTTGTCATGGTGGTGCCATGACCATAGAATACAGCTTACTGAACAACACAAAACTATTCAGAATTAAAGCAAATTCTTGAACAATCCTAAAATGAACATATTTAATTTTAGTAGTAACTGTCACTCCCAGAGGAAAGAGATTATTTGGTAGATCTTGTCACTTCAGGTAATCTGTAAAAGTTTCTTTTTTGATGGTGTTTACTTCTTACCTTCTCATTTATTCATTCTCATTCTCTCTCTCTCTCTCTCTCTCTCTCTCTCTCTCTCTCACTCTCTCTCACTCTCTCTCTCACACACACATACAAACATAAGCAGATAGAGTCTAAACACTGACGTATGACCAAGGATTGGAATGTCAGAGCATGTCTTCTTGCTTGATACTAAGATCAAATCAAAGTAAGCTCACACAATTTATGTTTCTCAGCTCTCCTTGCCCTCTACAGTCTCAAACAAAGAAGTTTATGTTTTTAAGCTTTAAAAATATTTTCCAGGATATTTGTGCCTTTACAATGCATTTTTATAACACATCTTTAGACAATTAATTAGAATTTTTTTTTTGCAGATGATTGATAAGACACCAGAGGACACATACTAAAAATTATTTCTCCCCTTCCCATTCAATTCAATAGAATCCTTCAGTGATATAAAGATTGCCTTTTATCAGAAGTTCTCAATCTATCCCAATTTTCCATAAGTCACTGTGCTCTAATGACATTTTGTTAGATGCAAAACTTGAAAATAACAGAAGAAAATTCACTTTTGACTTTATTACACCAAAAATGTCTCAGTGATAGATGGGACCATGACAGATATGGTGGTTCTCTGGTTCCTATTATTAGTCATGGTTATTTTGATCAACTGCAAAGTGATAGTGGGTGACGCATACAAAACATTCACAGTTTTATGGAGCCTCAGTGAAATTCTAATAAATGTAGCTGAGCGTTTAGAGACCTTACTTAAGTGTCTATCAGTTTTCATTATGTCATGATCCCACCACTGGGAAGGGTCCCTAAGGAACATTCTTTGTTGATTATGTCTCACCTTGATTTTGACTTTGGGGAGAAGTAGAGGTCGACAACTGAAAAGAGAAATTGCCTTTTGAGTTGGGAATACTGGGAATAACAGGAGAAGTATACAATCGGCCAGAGCCAAATTGAGTTGTTAGGAGAATAGTCTGCTATGGTGATTAAAAACTACAATTTTTGAGGCTAATTGGGTCAGTAGTAAACATGTGGCAATCTGGATGGAGTATCTTAAGATAATATTTGCTATACTTAACTTTATTCCTATCTTAATTTTCTTTGGTTACTCTGCCAGGTAAGTCTCAGAATTCTGTGACCCAAAGAAGGTTTCAAATAAGTTATAACCCGAGGACAAAATGAACCATACCTAGGCTTGAAGAGGTCATTAGTTACTTTTGTTCTCTTGGGAGAATTAATTGGTAGAAATGAGAGTGAGTTTTAATAGTCAGAAAAGGTACAAATGAACCTTCTGTGTAGTTGGGAATCTTGGGACCAAAGAAGAGAATGGTACTGCACATAAGTAAGCATCTCCATGGCGGGTGGAATGTTGGAGGGTGTTCAAATTTTATACCTAAAAACCCCAAGTGATGATACTTTTGGTTAGTATTTCAGATGTCAGCCAATTTCCCTGACCCACATCCATTAAGTTCTCTTACACTCTGAACAAAAATTTAGACCACTATGTTTAACTTCATCCATTATTCATAGTCCTTGATTGCTCCTAACCTGAGTACATGAACTAGGAGCTCTGGAAGATTTTCCATAACATGTGTAATTGGAATTTCCTGCTTGTTATCTAGGTGATGTTTTCCAACAATTATGGCTATATTCTTAAAGGACATGTGATCTGTAATTCTTTGCAGAGACAAGGACTATGGTATATTCAAGCAAATTATGTTTTTTGACCCAAGATATCTCACCCCACCCTCCATCAAATTCATATTGATTGCCTATAACATTTGTAATGAAAAAGAATCAGAGTAAACTCAGGACTATGGGGGGGGTGCATTTGTCTTAGAGATCAAACACTTAAAGCAGGATTTATGAAAGCAGAGGGCTGTGGGTCAATAGCTAAAAATAACAAACAAACTCAAAACTGGATTGTAAACAAGTAAAGGATTTTCTGAGGTGTGAAGGAGAGAAGAAAGGAGACTGGAGGGTGTGGAGAGGAAGATAAGCAGAGGATCTGGTTTAGCAAAAAGTATACATCTGAAAAGAATTAGAGAGAGTGAGGTCTGGGAAAGGATGATTCACCTCCAGGATCAACCCCAGAGACCCTTTCCTCCCCATTTTGCTGACAGGGATTACATTGTAAACATTTCTTCCATTCACTCCCATGCTCTCTTTTTGGAATAATTCTATGATGCTGAAATTTGGGATCAATGCAGCATTCAGATACAACTCAGAGATCATTATAACAATTGACTTTTGATGTTACCATAATTTAATGAGAAAACCCCAGTACATTAGAGCTCAGAACAATGTAATCCTTTGTTCAATTTGAAGACATTTATGAATATCTATGAATATGCTTTTTTGACATAACTTTCAAATCAGCACAGTGCTTATTAATAAGAAATCAACTTTCTAGCAATTCTAAATTCTATGTAGTGATCTTAAATTCTTTAAAGTGTTTCCTATTTATTATTTTATCTTTGGATAAATCAAGAGAGGAGTACAGCGAATATTAACCTCAGTTTATAGACTGAAAACTAAGGTCCAACTGTTAAATGCCTATTTAAGATCTCAGAAGCAAAAGAAAGAAATAAAACTTCTCTAGCTAAAATAATTGTGGTGTTAGGATTAGGTTTAGGATCTGTTGATTCCTAAATCATTGCTCTTTCTACCACGCCACTCGTCAACAACGTATTTTTCTCAAACAAGTCTATCTGGCCAACAGAGTGTTCTCATATCATAGAGGAGGCAAAGGATTCGGTGTTGTCTGATTCTCTAAGATTAGGAGCTCCAAGGCTAGTTTCATGAAAACCGTTCTGTATCTGAATTGACAGAAATCAGTTTAGCATGATCGATTAAGTTTCTTTGATAGGGTTTCACTTTTGATAACAAAAAGAATAATTTAATATACAGAGCTCAGATGGTCCAGAAGTGAGTTATTAGATCGACCACTTCCACAGAAGTTTGTGGTTTCATTAAGGCCAATCACATGCATGTTTCTCTTACTTTTCTTTTGCTCTCAAATTGCTAAGCCTTGAGGATTTTAAAAAGTCCTGTTCAGTTTAACTCTGGTGTTTGTGCTATCTGAAATTTAATGACTCTCTAATTAGGATGTTATCTTGAATTCCATGTGTATATGAGAAACATGACTTATGTATGGGAATTAGGATTTGATGGCAGTTTCTAGAAAGCACATCTAAATCATGGAATTAAAACATTAAACTCAAGTGCAAAGTAATTTAATTTTTAAGAGGAATGTGCTATTCAGATAAAAGAAACCATCATGGAATGTTCATTTATGTTTATATGTATAAAAGTGTGAACTTGTGTGGTCATTTCCAGGCAGCAGTTTAAGGAATGCATCTTCTGGGATATTTCATGATCATTATTCCATTGTTCCACAAATAGATTATGTGGCTGCAAGGTGTTAAACTAAAAGTTACCACAATAATACAACTGAATAGAGCAGCAGCTCTTTAAGAGGAATGTACTTAGAAGACTAAATATAAATGCTAAATTGAAAAACTATATCCTTTGAAAATTCACAGGTATAAAGCCCTGTGTGATACACAAATGCACAAATATATTGGCTAATCATCATCTTTTGTTCAATGTGCCATGGTCCTCCTATAAGGCCACATGAAAATTCAGACCAAAACATGCATAGAAAAATGTGCTCACATCATAGGCCTCAGAGAATTGAATATGCTGAATATAGTCTCACCCTATGACGATCTGGCTCAATTTGAAGTTGGAAACAAAACAGGTATTATTACCAAATTTAACCTATTATGTTCAAAAATTCAGGATCCAAAGACTCTATCTGAGGCCTAGGTGATCTTGCTTGACTCCAGTTAACCACATCATGGTGCATTTTCTACTTTATATTGAAAATGTGTCCAGAGACTCTGTTCTCTTCCATAAAAAAACAGAATGGTAATTATTAATATTACTTTATTCAATAATGTATCTTGGCCTCAGCTCTAAGAGGCATGTATGTGTGCACACATATATGTAAATGCACACATGGAGCATACACACAGAGTAGGAGACTTCTCTTTCCAAAACTGTCCTCTAATAATACAATTTGCTACCCACCTGCCAGCACTTCACCATTGTGATTCTCTTTGGAAGAAATATCACATGGCTGTGCCTCAGATGGCAATGCACACCCAGCGTACCCCCTTACTGTCAGCATCGGGCGTCCTTCCTTTTTAGCAATCTCTCTACTAAAGATTTGGTTCTTTCAGAAACCTAATCTCTGGACCCACATCGAGGGCATGACTGCCCCCTAAGATATTGAAAACAACCACTTCCCCTTTCTTTCTCCTTATTGTTCCTAAACTTTGTATCCCCCCTATGGGGGGATACAAAGTTTAGGAACAAGGGAAACCATTTCCTCCAGTTGGTCTAATTGTGGAGAAATAAAGAAATCTTGGTATTACTCAGGTTCCCTATTTTCACTGACCCAAATAACACTAAATTCAATATTTATGAATTATTGATTTATCTTGTGTTTACTATGGTTTTGCAAGGCAATTGAACAGAGATCTGTATGGGTCAAAAAATATTATTCCTAAACAACTTCAGTTTCATATCTACTGCAAAAAAAAGCCAAAACCCAGTCATATGTAATGCCCTTCATTTTATATCTTTAAATCTTACCACTGCAAGCAAATGTGAAAATCCTTAAAATGTTGGCCTCAGTGTTTCCATGTCAACTGGCATATGCTCAGGTTGGAGATCCTGCCAAAAGTCAAAGGAAAACATTTATGAGATAGAGCCTGATGGATGACTATTTTAATCCTGCTTGTCCAGCGCTGCCGGAAGCTAGGTTTATGAATGCCTGCTGCTGCTTTAATGGTAAGACCTCTTAAACACAGCTGAAAGCAGGGCATCAATGGATTTTTTTTTCCTGCCCTAACTAAGAGACTGATTATTGATCTCTACCTGAATGTTCCTATTGAGAACAGGCCATTCATGAATATAAGCTGGAAGAATAATGGTGCACTGCATGGGCAGTTTTAATAAACTTCAATAGGGACGTAGTCTCTGTGGAAAAAAGGAACAAATCCAATCTTAAGAAAGCAGGTGCTAACATGACTGAAATGTCTATGGGCATTCTATGGGCCAACCATCGGACAGTCTGGGGCACCTGGGCTTTGACTGAGTGCCACATCAAAGCATGTATAGGACCTCAAGATCAAGGTCACCTTATGCTCCTACTCAGGGGAAGCTTCCCAGTTCTCTCTATTGGCCTAGGGATGAATCTTCAAAGGCTGGAATGGATTGGTCTTGCTCTGACCACACTACTGGAATAGAGGGGTCTGAACCCAGAAGTGTCTATATAGACACACAAGGGGACATAAGCCCAGTGGGAAACTTGAGACTCCAAAACCTGAAGACAGGAGGGTGCCAAGTTGCTGAATGGATATCCCTAGGAGCTCCCTGAAATTTCTTGGAAATTTCTTGGAAAACAGCCAGAGAAGCCTTAGGTCAAGAGTGGACAGGCCTTTGGGTTGAACCTGAACTTGCAACACTCAGCTGACTCTGTATCTTTCAGACACACTCTAGGGTTCTAGTGCATTTACTGGTAGGAGGGTGCCCAGATATCTACTTCAAATGCATCCTAGTAACACAGTAGCTTGGTCCAAGGAACAGAAATCTATTCCCTTGTTTACCACAGATTTGATTGACTGAATGATTGATTGGTTGGCTGATTTCAGATCTAAGGTGTTTTAAAGCTAGAAAATGTTAAACTTAGAAATTCTTATATGGGTTTCTGTTCTATCAGTATATGAGTGTGTGTGTTAGCTTCTTGGATGCTAAATGGGAGATATAAGTTTTATATTTACCATTTGCCAAAGTATTTTTTAGAATAATACAGTTGATATTTTTATATTAAAATAAAAACAAAGCAGAACTATGGTGATAATTCTTCAATGGCAAAAATACATGCAATTGTGAACATATAAAACATAAAAATATATAGTAAGGGTGTTCCTTGAAAAGAAGGGCCACAAAGAAGTCTGTATACCACACACTATGCCTACCATGACATTGACCTTGCCACAGTCATTTGGCTCCTTGTATTTCAAGTGAGGGAAAAAAATATTTTATTTGAAAAATGAAAGTCTAAAAACTTTAGCATAATACAGTTAGTTTTTCAAACACACTTTCTGAAGTCTGTATTACCTTCACATTTCAAAGGCCAAAGAATCATTTAAGATTGAATTATTATTAGATTAGCATTCTTAAAGGATAAAAATATTTGGGTACATATTGAAAAAAGCTAAAGTCAAATGTGAGTGTGCAGAAGAAGTACTTGGAGAGTTTGTTTGTTTGTTTTTTTTAAAGTACAAATTCTTTGGCCCTATTACCTGAAGATTCTAAATTAATAGATCTGGGATGGGGTCCAGGACTATATATTTTCAATGACAGCAGATCATGCTAATATATCTAACCTAAAGATTCGAATAAAAAACTACTTAGTAGAGGCCACCTTAGACAAAGTTAATATTTTCTGTTTTAGCCTGCTCCTTCTTGTGGTATCTGGCTACAATGGACATAAATCGAGCACTGAATGTAGGAGAAGTACATGTTAGAGGAATAACAGCTGTGATGTTTAAAAGGGAAACTTGTCTTTTAAAAATTAGACACTGTCTTCAACAAAACGGGTGAGTAAGACTTATTTGGTGGGGCAGATATAAACCCCAACTTGTTCCAGGTGTGAGATACTTTTTACACAAATGAAGTGATTAAACAAAAATAATTTTCTAATTTTGCAGCACACTTTCTATCACATATAAATGTTTCCTTTTAACATCTAAGTATTCTTCCAGCTCTGAAGTCCTAGAAGAGACCCATAAAACAGGGAGCATTGAGTTAGAAGGTACTTGCTATGTCCATTGACCTAGTCTTAGTTATGTGGGAGAAAATGAAGCCCAGAGAGCGTGTGATGGGATACTTATAGTGAGAGACCAACCACTGAACACAGCCTTTCCGACTCCTACATCAATGGACTCTCCATTCTGATACACAAAAAGTTTCTAAAACTCTATTCCCAGCCTACAGCTGTACTCATGGACTGAGGGAGCATTTCAAGCAAAAGTTTCCTTTCTTGACTAAGAGAGGGGTACAATGTGTCCTTTGGGGTTCTCTCCCAGATTTTCTCAGGGAAAGAACATATGCTCAGATCCCCAGAGAATTGTGCTCCCACACCCACAGCTGTAGGACAGGCAAGCAAAAGCTGTCTACAAGAGTGAAAACAAAAATCAGCATTTGCCAAAGTGCTCTGGGGATATCTTGGGGAAGTGTTCCAGGAGAACTGCTATTATAAAAAGATCACCAGGTTCTCTTCTCCTGGATCCTTCTCCACACCCAGACATTAATATTTTAGGTACATCAGAGATACCATACTCATTTACTAATCCAAAGTTCAACATTCAGCAAGCACGCCTGGCAACAATGAACCGGGTCCTTGCCTCGTGCAGACTTCAGTCCATGGGGAACCATGACGTGTGGAAAGCCTGCTGCATTCCCATCTGTGGGCACTGACAGTGCTGTGCACTGCCTCCCCAAGAGAGGGGCTCATGCTTCCTTTGAGTTTCCTTCTTTGCAATCTGCAAACACAGCTCACAAGAGAATCGCTATTATCTTAGTGTGAATCAATTTATCCAAACAATTTGTGTTAAACCTAATAAAGCATTAGACTCTGTATGTCTTTCCTCATTCTGTCAATACCTATTTGCTTGTCAGAATTCTACTTATCCAGTAACACCTAGGTCAAATCGTCCCTTCTTAATCTCCCTGTATGACTATATCTCACCTACCTAAGAATATACAGAGCAAGCTATTTATTCCTTCCTTCTATTACCCAAGGAATAGGAATTCTAGACCTTTACTAGCACACAGGAATTTTAAAACATTGAGTTTGACTTTACTTTTTAGATAAGCAAAGAGTGGTCTGGAAAGGTGAAGTCACACAGTAATTGTTAACAAGTTATTACAAATCAAAGGGAATGAAAAGGCAAGTACATTTTTGTTTAGCATTTGTTCTACTACGCTATGTTCTTTGTAAGGTATTTTAAATACATTATTTCATCTAATTCTCAGAAAAATCTTGCTTAGTAGATATACTGTTATCCCTATTTACTGGTGTAGCAAGCAAGTCTCCAAAGGGATAAATAACTTAAACCAGGTCGAAGAGCTACAAGGGGTGGTTGGTAAAACTAGGGTTCAAACCTAGCTCTGTCTGAGGATGCCAGACCATACTCACAGCAGTTCTTATCTACTAGCCTTCTCCACTTCCATGTGGGGTCACGGGGATTCAAAAAGTGTGAAATTTATGGAGAAAGGGGATTTGGGCAACTCCAATATTAACACTGATAGCTTGGTCAAGGATGAATCTACTACCGATGAATGAGACCCATTCTCCCTCCCCTACTAAGGGGCATAAAGGATGGAGACAAGTGTGAGAGTGCCAGGTCTGTGAGAAAGAAAGCAACAAGGACTGGCAGAACCAGAAAGTGTCTGGGCTTCTGGCTGGTTAACCAGATGGGCTTCAGAATCACGTTAAATCTTTAAGCTCCAGGAGTAAGAACAGCTCAGCACTTGTAAAATGTTAAAAAAAAATGCAGGTTTCTGCCTCATACACACCACTGTTAAAGGGAAGAGAGGCCCTCCCAACCCTTAATTCTAAATACTATCCGCCTTACAGACATATGAGACACTTCGCAGATTTTCACACCAAAAGGTGGACAGGAATTGGGCTTGATGGCTGAAAGCATCTGCTCCTCTGCAGATCAGTAACGTTCCAGATCTACTTCCAGTGGATTCTCCCCAAATAGTCTTATGAATATGACAGCCTAAGTGCCTCTAAAATTATGATAACCACACTTCCTAGCTATTTGGTTTTTCACTTTACAAAGTATCTTTACGTACACTGTTATTTAATATCCATAAAAGCTATATAAAGCCAACAGAAGAGCTAGTATTAGTCCAATTTTAGAAATAAGGAAGATGAAGCTAAATGAAGTGTCCAAGATGATGTGTAAAAGTGTAAAGGCAATAAAAGTTGTATTTACTGAGGGCTTGCTGTGTGCCACACACCATTGCAAAAGTTATACACATTTGCTCACTTAATCCCTATAACCACTCCATGAAATAGGCATTATTATTTCATACAAATGAGGTGTCAAAGTTACTCAAAAGTGTAAAATGACTTGCCTAAGGTCATACAAGTTAGTACCAGAGCTAGGATTCAAATCCAGGTTTATTAAAAATTGAAGGTCAGACTCTCAAGCAAAATCTGACCTTGAATCTAAATAAAGTAATAGAATTTCCAGAGGTGTCCTTGTTGCCTGAACATCCACTCCCTAGCCTGCCATGCTTTGCCTTTCTTTGACATTCTGTGGCATATGCATCACACCCTGAAATATAGAAAGATGCAAGTTATTGTAAATTTCCGGTCACAGTGTTTTAGTATTACGCTCCATAATCCCAATAATTCAGGCAAAATGATCAGCCACAGTAACCTACCTACCGGATATTGTTGCCCTTGTTAGGTTCCTATAAACTGAGCTTTGTTGTTTTTCTCGCTTTCTCCTGTAGCTACTGATGGTTACCTGCCTACATATGTGCAAGGCTGTGTATAACCACAGCGTGCACTCAGACAAGCCTTTCCTTATTCCTTTCCTGGGTTCAGAAAAAGAGAATGGAAGAACTGTAATGAGAAGAGAGAAAAGAAGGGACAGTTTAAAGCAATTTTCTTTCAAAGAGCAGTCAGTTCTCAGGTCCCCTTACATATGGCTCTTGTGTGAGTGAAAACGTGGTAAGTACTTGGGAAATGCTGTGGGGCATGTGTCTCTGCATACATATGCATAATGTCCTTTTCACACTTTGGGGATACCAGATGCCTGGTTCTGCTTGGAAGGGGTTTGATAACCCACTTGAAACTGTGAGGATTCATAACTCATTTATGTAAGCTACAGAACCCCTCTAGATGACATCTCCTGCTCTAAAGAATGATTGAGAGAAAGATGTAGTAGACTCAAAAATGACAATGGAATATTAGCAGCCCTGCTGGGTTTATATGAGACCCTCAGCTAGATGAGAGAATTATGCAAGTAAAAGAAGAGCCTTCAAGCAACATAAGAAGCTGTAACAAAGGAAGCAAGGATCTTCGAGGTGCCAAGGACTAATTTTGTTGCTATAGGGAAGGCCCTGAGACATTGGTTTTTCATAGGCAGATGTGCAACCCTCAACCTTGAACTTTCCAGGCCTCAAGTGCTGGGCAAACCTACTCCTCCTCCACACCTGACCTCTAAAATTACTTAACCTTCTGAGGGTGTGTGCATTGGGGGCAGGGTAGGGTGAGGGATAGCTGGGATGGACTTAGGCTCTGCCTGAGATGGGGCTTTAGGTTCTGATCCATCTGTTCTGGTACTATCCTCCTCCAGTCAGATCCTTCTCACTGGCACTAAAATTTTTTTCTGAAACACCAAGCTCATGCCATCTTCCTCCACTCCCTCACACACCCCCCCAACCCCCAACACCACCACCACCCCAGTCAGGGACGTGATTTCTACTCCTTTGAAGAGAACACAAGCTCTTTACAATCCTGTACCGCCTTTTCACCTCTTGCCACATGGAACATATTGCATCTCCTAAAACCCTTTCGGTTCAGTACCTTTGCCCTGCTGCCCCCGCCTCCTGGGATGCCTTTTTCATTGCTCCACTGGGCAAATACCCTACTCGTTCTTCAAGAACCAGCTGCCACATAACTAACCCAATGGAGACTTTCTCCAACTCTATCTACTCTTTGAATTCATGGCAGCCAGGGAAAAGCTTCATCTGCTTCCCCCCGCCCCTTCTAAGCTGTGACTCAGTCTGCTACGAACATCAGCTAAATCTGTCACTTAGAGCAAGCAAAACCCAGTACAAGGTTCTCACACAGCTCCAAATAGCTCTCTTTGTGTGACAATGACCATTTTGAGAGTGGCTGTACAGTCTCAGTGACCATCCTCCCAGTAGGAAGTTTAAACAGGAGGAGCTAGATTTTTTTAATCATCGTTCTTCATGGTCAGTTAGCAGTTCAAATTAAAAAGTGCAAACCACTAGGAAGAATGTACAGCTAAGGAACAGGGGAAGCAAAGCGCTGACCCTGTTCAATTAGAAATTAGGAAGATGAGGAGGATGAGCAAAGGAGACAGAGAAGGAGTAGTCAGTCAGATGAGAGGAATATAAGAGAATACCATGCCTCAAAAGTCAAAGGCGATAACACTGACATAACTAGGTGTGTTGCCAGGAGGGTACCAGACTCATTGAGAGGATCACTCCGTAGGTTACGCAACTGTCTAACCTCTATGCTGTACACCTGAAACTAATATAATATTGAATGTCAACTGTAATTTAAAAAAAAAAAACATGGTTGCCTGGGCTGGGGAAGAGAGGTCATGGAGACAGAGAAGAAAGGGGTATCAGGAGCTTCCTGGGCGATGGAAATGTTTTCTATCTTGACTACAGTGTGGGTCACACAGGTGTGAACACTTTTCAAAACTTACCCATCAGTACGCTGAAGATCTGTGCATTTCACTGCACGCAAAGTACACTTTGCTAAAATAAAACAAATTCTATTTTTCAGAAAAAAATAAAATGTATGGCTTTGTGGGAAAAATAAGACCATGCACATATGCCCATGTCTCTACTTGACCAGTTCGCACACTCCACTAGAATTATATTTTATGTTTTAGCTTGCGCAAACTATGGATTTTCGGAAGGCAGGAGTAATGTCTATATAAATACTCATACACCTTTTTATCCTTTGTACTCAGCAAAGTCTTTGACATATATTAGCCTAATAAATACATATTGATTGGGGGTAAAAATGACTGGATGGATCCTTCATTTTCCTTCCATATGCTTTTAGCAAACTCACACATGACTGTTCATCATTCTTTGATACACTTTAGTGTTGATATTAGAGAAAAAAAAGGTAACTCTAGAAGGCAACAGATCAGACATCTTGTCCTGAAACCTATCCTTTTTGGCAATTTCTTCCTTACTGCTATTTAAATGATACCCTTCTGTTATGATGCTAGGGTTTTCTCAGGTCACACTATTAAAGCTCACAGAGAGAGGGAGGGTTGTATGCTAGAAGGAGCTTAGGCTTTCCAATCAAAGGGTCCTTGGCTCAAACCCAGGCATGGAGCGAGGTTCAGAATCTAATTGAACTTCAGGCCCCTCGTAGGTAAAATGAAGGTGATAATACCTTCCCTATAGGACTATTGTGAAGATTAATTAAATAATGGCTGCAAAGAACATGGCTTATTGTAGGTTCTCAATAAATGGTAACATTTCTCACAATGTTCTGCTCTTCCTCTAAGTGAGGAATATTCTTGGTGGGGTGGTTAGAATGTAGTTAATGCACCGGAATGATCTGGAGTGATTTTTCCCAATTATATTCCCACATTCCTTTCTAGAAACATTTCTGTAGTGTACTACCACTGTTACTGATGGAAGCACACTTCATTTCTCAGGAGTTACCAGACAGAAAGAAGGTTGAGAATTGCTTCTCTAGAATATACCTTAGAAAGTCTTGTTCTTCATTTTTCACAACCATAATTCTAATTGGGAACCTAAACCTCTCACCCTGAAATTGTTATAATAGCTTCCCAGCTGAACTTCCCATTTAGAGGTTTTCTTCTTGTCCATCCATCTGAGATATAACAGCAAAAATCATCTGTCGAACCCCAGAAAGGCAGAGAAATCTTCCGATGAAATGGACACCTCAATAGTCCCCCACTGGGAGAGCCAGCCACATCACCCCCTACATGCTGTGTCACATTATTCTGTCTTTGCCTGGGATCATGCTTCTCACTGGAGGGCCTTACCCTGCCCTTCCTAATCTCTAGGTCTTCTCAACCCATACAGCTAAAGAATTTCTACACATCTTTCAAGACAAATGAAAGCAGAGATCACTGTCCCCTCCTTTGTGCCACCATGGGACCTAGCTCACCTCTATTACTGCATTTATCACACTCAATTGTAAGTTACTAATCTATGACTCTGACTGCCATACTAGATTGTGAATTCTTTAAGGGAAGAAACTGTCTTAATTATCCATGTGTCTCCTCATAAAGTAGGTACACATTAAATTTTTATTGAACTGAATTGTACTGAATCCCTGTTCATGCTCCACTTAAGCATTTACCTTGCTACTGCCACCTCCTAGGATGTGTGTATGTGTGCATGTGCAGGATACATTTCTCAGGTTTTCTCATCACTTTCACATTTTTCCCTCAGGGCCTTTTCTGACAAAGATTGTGCAAAAAGAAAGACTTACACATCTACTGGTCAAGTTCATTTCCCAACCCAGGAAGTCTCTAGCCAACACAGAGATTATGAAAAAAGTATTTTGTTAAAACATTGTGTTGCTTCCTATTCACTAAATCCAAATTCCCTCAGGTGGACCACAAGATGGTACTGCCAAGTCTACTGAAACTCCACTCAATCTAATCGCCTGGACTGGCCCAGACTGTGTAATAGCTTTCCTTTGTGATTGTCCTGCAAACAGGACAGAACTCTGTTCCCACATGCCTTCCTCTCTAGTGGGTGACACTGCTGTAGGCTAGCATCGTTCTAGTTTATTCATTCTTCTGTGATGGATGTGTTCGCTCCCTTGGAGTCCCAGGAGTTGTTGGCTTATTCCTCAATTCAATGTTCGTTCATTCATTCATCAAACATTTATTGACCTTCTTCCTTATGTCAAGTGCTATAGTAAGTCCTAGGGAAATAAAGATGCATAAGAAAAAGAGTCTGGCTCTCAATGAAATCACCTCAGATGGGCAGAAAACAGAACATGAACAAATAATGACAGTGTAATAAGACAAAGGGAAAATAGATGCATGCGTATAATGTCAGAGTAGTCCAGGGAAAGCAGATAAAGAGAGGCTAATTTTTTTCCCCACTTGTTAGTTCTGCAGAGAACCTGAAAGCATCTAATACAAACATCCTTGTGAGGCCCCAAATACTGCTTATGAACCCAGAGACTGTGGAGGAGACTGCTAGCCCTATTACAAAAATTACCGCAATTGTTACCTGGGTGGCTCTAAGAGCTTAAATTTCCCCTGTGAAGAGCCATTACCCCATCAGCAAAGGGAGTTGTGTGTGCTAATAGAGGAGTGTTGCTGTCTCATTGCAGCATCTTAAGATCTCTGTTCTCCAACAGATGTAACTTCCTGACTTTGACCGAGTTTAAGATACAGTACATGACTGAGAAGGAAATATGGATAAGGCGTACTACAGAAGACCCTTCAATAAAATCGTGCTCCAGCTCTAATTCTACAACTCGATTAGCCACTAGCCACTTGTAGTTATTTAAATTTAGATTACTTAAAACTAAATAAAATTAAAATTAGAGTTCTGTTGTTGCATCAGTCATACTTCATGATTCTAATAGACACATGTGACTAGTGACTACCATACTGAACAAATAGTAAATGTTTTCATCATTACAAAAATTTCCATTTGACAGTGCTGCTCTAGAACATAATCTGAATTTTTAATTCATTGATTCATTTATTTTACAAGTTTATGATTTGCTTACTTTGTAAAAGACTCGATTCTAGGCTATGGGGGAAGTGAAGAATAAAAGTAAAAGTTATCTATTTTCGAAAGGCTCACAGTCTGGTGGGGAAGACAAATGTTTTTAAAAAGGAAAAAATAATTGCACATTGTGCAATGGGCGACATGAGTGCAGGGAGACAAAGCAGCCAACCAAATGTTGCATTAAAAAGTAAGAGAAGATCTTGAAGAAGAGGTGATATGATGTGATTCTTGAAGAATGAGTAGCTACTTTCTTAATTTACAAAGTGAAAAGAGCACTGGAGTTGGTGAGAACAGTGCATGCAGTCACAGAGCATGAAAGAGCTTAGAATATTGCAAAGCTTTCATACTCCTGGAGTGGAGTGTAAACTTTTGGGAAATGGGGTGAGAACAGGCTGGTAGAGGAGCTGCCATAGTGTGCCAGAGGGTACTGGTGAGGAGGTGGTGAAAGGAAAGGAGATTATAAACTATACCACAGCAAGGAGGAGCCTGAAGTGATACAAAACTAGGTTTATACTCAAAATTTGCCACTTCTAATTTTATTATCTTCGGCAAGTTTTAAAATCTCTTTGAATCCTACTCTTCTCATCTATGAAATGTCAGTAACACTGCCAACCTTTTATGGTTGTTATATGGAGGAAATGAGGGACCATGTGCTTGTCACAGTGCATGGCACATGTTAAAGAATCAAAAATTTAAATTATGGTAATTTATTCTATAAGGAATGTGAAATTATAAAAGGATTTGAGCAAAACAATAAACCGATTATACTGTATAGAGAAATAAGACACAAGACAATACTAATGTCAATAATAATAATGATAACAGTGGCTAATATTTAGGTTATTTACTACGTATCACACACGATTCCAAGTAGTCTGAATAAGCTACTTCATTTCATCCTCTTGACAACCCAACAAGGTAAGCGGCTATTACCATCTCCTTTTTACAAAGGAGGAAACAAAGGCACAAAGAAGTTAAATCATTTGTCGTATTACTACTATTGAGTAACAAAATAGGATTTGAAGCCAGAGATCTGGTTCTTGAATCTATACACTTAGCTCCCAAACCGTTAGAATTCTGTTAGAAAATTTTTTTACCAAAGTCTGCCTGATTTTATATTGAATTATTTCCCATCAAAACACGACCTCGAAATAATTTAAGTTCAGATCTTCAAAACGACATTTTCGCACCGTGAAAGCCAATAAGCCAGTATGTGTGCTCTAGAAATATTCCATATGTCATCTGGACAGAAATGGGCAAATGCTTGATAAATTGTGTGTTATTATATTAGAAAGGTAAGTTCAAAATCGCCTTAGAAAATCAAGACATGACTGTTATCCCATAGCACCCTCAACAACAGTGAGCCTGCACCAACCTCACATAAAAGTCAGCTTCCTCTTTTGAAAGCAGGGCTAAGGAGGGCCTCACTGTTAGCAAGAAATATTAAATGAGAGAATGTATAGAATGGATTTTGCACTGTGTGTGACACACTGAAGTTGTTTATAAGGATGCAGTTTGTGCTGCTACATTTTATTCTTTTTATTAAAGTATCATCTTCCAACACAGGGTCTAAAAAACCTTAAACTCCTTTAACCATTGCAAGGATGGAGAGTTGGGTATCATAGATGAAATTCTTCAAAACAAACATCCCAGTGTATGACCTGAATTCGAACCCTCCTTATTGAAAACCTTCTCTAATTCAATTTCAGTGCTTTGCAGTATGTCCCTGCCTTTACCCCAATCTGAGTCCAGATGAGCCTTACACATGGGTGCTTTCAATAACTGACCTCACTAAAGGCCTCAGCTCTCAGGGAAGTTCTTCCAAACTTCTTCTCTTCTGATGTTTTGTCCTTTAGTCTAACGTTCATCCTCACATAATTCCCCTTTAATGAGTGAGGTGATATAACTATCCTTCAAATTTGTCCTACTGCTTTAGAGTGCAGCCTCTCCCCATGGGGCCCTGGCCAGCATGATCACATCTTCCCCAGCATAGGACACTGGCCCGATGTCAGCACCGGTCAAGGGGGCATGTTACTCCCTGCTCATCATGGCATGGAAGACTTTTAGAAGAATATATCCTCAAACTACCAAAAACACCAATCATTTTTCTTCCCCAAATTTATTTTCATTTTGTATACACAGGAAACAGGACCCTATCCAAATAGAACAAAGAAATGAGCAGAGGAAAAACATGCACAGCTCTGCTCCAAGTTTACCCCTAATCCCTGACTATGTGACTTGAACATGCCAGCAGCTGGAGTCATTCTAAGAGGTAGGCAGAATCCACAGACAGCACAGGGGACCTGAGAATGGCCTGGAAATGTCACCACAAGTGAACAAAAGCAAATCCTTTTTGGTTGCTCCTACAAATTTAGTGAAATCAGAAAGCAGATCTAAGGTGGAGGCACTGAAGTCTAGGAGGCCAGGGTTTGGAAAGAGAAGGTGGTCAGATGGCAGAGGTATAGTTACCAAGCCCCAAGTCACGTGCAATTCCTGGAGATTTAGCAGGATGGAGGCTGGCAGCAGAATCAGGAAGTTGAATGTCACTTTGGCACTTCATTAGAAACAGATTGCTGGGAGCTGGGTTGTCATAGGAATCTCACTGGACCAGAAATCTCACTGTGGGTTTGTGGCCTAGAATTACCAGCTATGTGACCTTGAGCAAATCACTTAACCTTTTTTCGTCTCCATTTTTTTGTCATCCCTAAAATGCAGTTAACAGTTGAAAATAATAAAAACTGCGAAGAGGTTTTTCTTTTTAACTGAAAAAAGGTATTACAATTTATATTTTAAAAGTGTCTTGCAGTTTACTAATTATTCTCACATAAAGAATTTACGTGAAAGTGTGGGGCAAAGACTAGTGGTTCAAAAATGTTGACTAAAACATATTCACACCGACCTCTCAATGGTGTATTCTAGTGGCCATTTTTAAGGCACAAAGAGGTTAACAATCTTAGCCAAGGTTAAGCTGCTGGTATGATAAGCCAGGCAGTGTGGCTCCTGAGCCAGGGCTCCCAATCATTACAGTGAGGGCCCTAGAGGGGGACACTCACAGTCACTATGGGTTGCCTGGGCTGGCTCCTGAGAGGGTGATGGCAGCCACTCAGCGTCATCACCTCACTCCAGGACCACTAGAGCAGTGACCATGGCACTGTTCAATAACACTTTCTGGCTCTCACATCTGAGTCTTCACACACGGCCTTCCCTGCATCTGCAATGACTATGTTTTTCCTCTTGCGTATCAAGCCATGTATGTTCATTCCTTTAAAATTCTCAGCCGAAGCCACAGGGAATAGGAATTGGAATTTTGTTGTTGTTGTTGTTTTTCTATCAGCATTTCAGGATATTAAATAAACAGAAACAACAACAAAAAAATGACAAAACCCTCACTCATTTTATTGGCATAGACGCAGAGACTCTTAGACCCTTGGTCGTACTCTGAAGTCTTACCCAAGACAAGCAGAAGTTCAGGGATTTGCAGCATCAAAAGTGAGGCATCGGTGACTTTAGGTGGTTTGAAAGGGTTATCTTATTTGATAGCAGCCAATAAAGCAAAAGTCAGTGCCAGATCAGATAAGAAGAAAGAACATCTCTGGCCAGAATTAAAAAGGCTATTTTGGGATATGTCAAAAGGAGTAACGCGAGATTGGAAATGACTGCAAAGATGATTAAATAGGTGAGAACAAAGAGAACACTTCCTTAGTTCTGGCTTAGAAGGGAAAAATTCTTAATCAGCTTTTAATTGTACTTCATAATTAGCCAAGTTACAAATGCCATGGCTGGAATCAAAAGACTTTTCATGAGGCAGAAAGTGCTACAGATTTTTGCTGGGACAGTGTGAGGGCGAGGGGGCCTGATTTGAGAAACCAGGTTCTATAAGCCTATTTGTTCATAAAGCACGTTTAAAAAAATACTGTTGTTCTGTCTTTGCTTTTTCCTCTCTTTTCAAAGGAAGTGAAAAACAGTGATAGAAATGTTTTCAGGGGAAGGAAATCTCAATGGTGAAGAAAACAGCCACCGGAAATTGCTAATGAAGTTCCGAGAAGGAATGGATGCACGATACCACAGTTAGGTTACGACTCCTTCCATGACGAGTGGGAAAGAGCAGAGGGGGCTGAAGTCACCAATCAGTGAGTTACTCCACACTAAATATTCTTAATTAGTAGCACAGAAGACATGGAAAACAGGCCGATTACTAAAAAAATAATAATAAAACAAAACAACAAAATTGCCTCTAATAAGCATGCATATAATAACATATCAGTGTACAATTTCTGCTGAAAGAGTAAATGCCCTCCAAATTAGAGGGAGTGAAAAAACAGTCTGTGAGGAATAATAAATAAAATAGTACTTTTAAATAACTTGTTGCTTACCTCTTCCTTCATCCTCTGAATGTTTATCTATTAGTAACACCCATATTATGTGTAAGACTCTACTTATTGCTAGAATTGCAAATACAAATCAAAACACATGAACTACCCTTGTGAAGTCTGCAATCTAGGGAAGAAAACAAATATATTTTTTTTCTCATTTGTACACTCTTTTGCCTATATCTCTCTATGTGATTTCATTTGGTTTATAGCTTTGAATAAGCTCTAGATACAGATTAATCTCTGACTACCTCTAGCCTTGCCTCTCCTATTAACATGGAGACCCACGTACCCAATGAGGCCTAAGTAGGCCCATTGGTTGTCTATACAGAGGTCTAAGAGGTTTGTCCAAATAAATGTGTCTGCATCAGAGCTGAGCATTTCTCAGTCCCTCACTAACCTCCACTAGTTGTTCATGGCCTTCAAAAAAAAATTGAAAACAAACAAACAAAGAAAACACTGATATGGTAGAGAAACAGGACATAGGAACAGACCCAGAAGAGCCCCACACTTAGTTTAATGCTTTTCTGTCATTGTATTAAAATTCTTAACAATTTTATCTTTGAATTTGTGTTTTGTATGAGAGGTCCAGTGAAGCAATGGAATATTTGTGAGAAGAGAAGATACATAGATAAAAGGATAGGCTGACCAGTCGTACTATTTTAAATGAGACAAAAATCAGTACTGTCCCATTTCAAATGGTACATGTGGTCAGCCTACTGAAACCTTGAATTTAGCCCAGTGGGATTAGGCTGACCAGATGTTCCGTGCAATATGAGATAGTACTGTTGTTTCCTGTCCCATTTCAAACGGTACATCTGGTCAGCCCATAAAAGGAAAACCATGATATTTTAGTACCATTAATGTACTTTTCCCCTGCTTTTTGAACAAGGAGCTCCACATTTTCATTTTGCACTGGGACCTGTAACATAAGTAGCCAATCCTACGGTTGAGCATCATTCCAATTAGAGTCACGCAGTGTGCTGCTTCCTCCATGTTTGCACTCTATCCTAGGTGTGTGCTAAGCTGTCCCATTTCTTCCCCCTTGCTGTGTGTTTTAAATTGATCTGAGCATTAGCATTTGGTCTTCCTGTTCCATGACCTCTGGGGTCACTTGCCTGGCAGTTCACTTAGAAGCTGCCATTGCATCGAGGCATCTCCCCCATGACAGCACCTGCCTCCTTGACAGTCCTTTTTTAGCCTGTGTGCATTCTCCAGGGAAGCAGCTGATGATACTCAACTGGTTTCTTATTCTTTCAGAAGGATGCTTTCTTTCTATACCATGTGACAATTAATGAAACATCTTTCTGGCAATCCATGGAAAGACTAAAGCATAAAAAGATGCACATGAACATCTGATCACAGCCTTGTGGTTTGAAAACCAGGGCTTGCTTGATTGGATTTGACTGTTCCATTTGATTTCTCCACTGTCAAAGCCAATGAAGATTTTGCACCTTAAATTTCACAACTTTCTGATGACATTTTAAAGCTCTCACTCTCCAAGAGCAGAAACATTTTTTGAAATCCCAAGAGAACTCTTGGGAGAAAAGCTCTTACCACCCCCATCACAGTGCTTAATGGAGCAACGTCATATGATACATTTCCAAAGTACAACTAATTCAAGCACTTTGTCTTTCTTAGTTTCCTACATTTCACATGTAATTTTATAAATCAGATATACTGTAATCCCTTACTTTTATGTACTTGGAAATTTCATCTTTTTTCAGTTTTTAAAAAATGTTAAAGAAAGATACACATTTTGGAGCATAGCATCTCAGGAAAAAGTGTCTGTAAGACCACAGTGGCCTTAATGAGGTTTGCTTTGGCATGAAATGGCAACAGGGAAGCAGTGAAGTATTACACTTTTCTTTGCTTAAAAAAAAAGGCACGATAGGTTGCCACTTCACAGTAATGTCTTAATATTCTCTCATTTAATTATGTAAATTATCAAAGAAAGCTGCTGTTTATGGTAATTTGCACGTGTGGAGATCTGCTTCCCAAGGTAAGTTAATTTAAATCAAATTATAACTAAGGGAGACTTACCATGTGTTGATTTAGACAGACAATCATTTGTAACTCCACCAAACGGCTAGTAAAGACTGGAGGATTTCAAAAGTGAGGGGAAACAGTAGTGATCCTGCTGTGAAAGGGATCAGCTGAAACGCTATGGAAGGATTTAGTATTTCTATTGATGTCAGCAAGAACTGAAGGCAGCGTCTTTTGTGAGGGAAGTGATTAGTGAATACCATTGACCCTCACTACCTCCACATTCAAGCCTTCCTTTACACTCTAAGTTAAAGACTGTTCTCCCCAACTCATTCACCACTCTCTTTTGATACACATCCAGCAGCCTTCAGAACCTGCCTGCATTCTAGTTGCAGAGTTGTACTAAGTGCTGAATGTAACCGAGAAAAGACCATTGTCAACTGCTGAAGTGTTCATGTGTCCACAGCGCCTTTCTTTCTTTGCTTTGCTTTCATTTTTTTCCACCATTAAAGACACTCCATTTCAGTTTTAGAAACTAAGCATGTACAAATTCATCCTTTGTTTTATGTGCACATTTGTTATAAAGTGAATGCCCTCCTTAGCTAATGAAACTAGCCTTGTGGGTCTCTGGTAGACCAAGAAACGTGCACAAGTACTCCTGGATGCAGGCACAGGTGTCCGCGACAGCGGCTGCAACGTGGATTTAGCAACAGGAAGAATTCAAGTGTATCAAACTGAGTTAGAAATTTTCATAACCTCCTGGAATCTCAGTGTTCTTATGAGAAGATAGCATTAATTATAACCTTCTTCACAAGGCTCATATGATGACTGAACAAGCCAATGCATAAAAAACACAAAGCTTTATGGGAATGTTCATCTTCAAAAACAGAAGTTACACATCATAACCATAATGATGATGATAATGCAATGTTACACACGGAAAATGAACCATTTCCAACATATTTATTGGTAAAGAGTTAACAAAACCTTTTTCTTTCTGCAAGAAAATTTGATCTTCCTTTAATTTTCAAATTTGGTTCATCTATTAAGGGTAATATATTGCCTATGTTGCTAATCAGTGCTGTTTATAGTAAGATGTGGCCCATGATTAATAAATTGCATCTGGATTGGGAGGCACCTCCACGAACTATAAATACATGGTGGGAGGTAAAACTTCGGCCTTCCCTGAATGTGTTAAATTTGTCACTGGCATCTACCTCTACCGTACCTTGTGGGGATCCTGGAAATTATGCCTCCATTGCTATTATTACAGGATATATGGGCTCTTGGGGGCATACAGTTTTTAAGCAACCTGCCCAATGTAAGCCTTGTCTACTTGTAGCTGGCCTTTGCTGAACTGAATTAAAGATGCCCACAGAAGAGAAATACATGTGGCTGTCCTGCTGGCATACTAGGTTTCCCATCCAAGTGCCTCTAAGTGCATGTGATGTCAAATATCTTCTATGGTAATCTTCTGGGTCTGAATGTTTAGCCAAGCCCCCCAAAATTCTCTGCAAATATTGCAGAATATTTCAATTTAGTGCTTGATGCATAGGAGTATGATGACATTAGAATAATAAAGGTTCTGAATCAACTATGAATACTTAGGAAATATCAGAATTCTCCCTTGCCTACATACGAGATCAGACAATTAATTTCATGAACTCATGCTAGAAGAAGTGCTATATACCTCATTGCTGAATATCACTATGGTCACCCTTGAAGTACTCCTCTTGGGAAGCTATGCACCACCTAGTCCACCCTTCAAAGCAATTTTGGAACTCTTTTTCTGGAATAGCCATCAAAGCTGCCATCGTCCCCCAAATCTGACAATTAAGTTCATGAATTTGCCATGTACACTTACATTGGGAACACTGTACAAACAACTCAATAAGGTGTCATAAACTTGGCAAGTTTGTAAACTTTTTTTTGCATTTGTTTTTTGTTTAATCATATTTTACATGAAGGACTTTTCTACCATGTTCACTGGGGACAGTAAACTTTGGGATTTCTATTGAGTAGAGGTACTGGCCCTAGAAAAAATTCTAGAACCACACCTAGAAAAACTTTGGCCTGCCCTTGAACACAAGTCAGATTTTGCTAATATCTAAAGTTAAATATTGGTTTTGTGAGTTTTCTGTACATCATCATAAGTTTGCAAACTTAATTGTCAGATTTGGGGTACAAGGACAGCTCTGGTGGCCATTCAGGAAAAAACTTCCACAATTACTTTGAAGGGAGACTACGTGCTGGTGTCTACGCAAAACATCTCAAGGAGAGTACTTCAAAGATGACCATAGTTCTATTCAGCAATGAGGTATGTAGCACTTTTCCTAGGATAAGCTCGTGAACTTAATTGTCAGACCTCAGTATGTTTTCCCATTTCCTTGAGGGATACATTTCTCTTATTGATAATTCTTAGGGACTTATGAAGCCATTTGTGGAGGCCAAAGATTTCTTCATTAGAATCAATTAATATAAGTAATCTTCTCAATGTGTACAAAGATGGTCAAATATAACTAAAACACAGGCCTGCCAGAAAGGACTTTCTCTCCAGAGACATATTTGAATGGCAATGGTAACCAGAGATGCTCTCCATTTCCATTGTAAGGCTTTGCTTACCCTGGTAGCAACCTTTCTTAAATGGGCTTCCGGGAGAAAATTAAGCTCTAATGCCCTAAAGCATCTACATTAGTTTATTGTTGTTGCTTCAACACAATGCTACAAAATTAATGGCTTAAAACAACACATATGTATTATCTTACAGGCCTGGAAGTCAGAGGTATGAAATGAGTCTCACTGGGCTAAAATCAAGGTGTCAGTGGGGCTGTGTTCCTTTTGGAAGTACTAAGGTGTTCTTCAGCATCCACAGGCTGTCCGCTCTTGCCTGGCTCATGACCCCTTCCTCTATCGTCAAAGCCAGCAGATTATCTTCACATCTGTCTCTTGCTCTGACCCTCCCACCTCCTTGACTTAGAGGGACCCTTGTGATTACATTGGGCTCACTCAGGTAACCTAGAATAATCTTTCCATCTCAAGATTACAAACTTAATCATACCTGTAGAGTACCTTTTATCATGTACAGTAACAAGTCCCAGAAATTGGGAAGTGGATGTCTTTGGGCGGGGTCATTACTCTGGAATCCTCTGTTGTAATAAATTAATTTCTGTCACATGCAACTAGAATGGTATTAATTATGTCATTCTCAGAAGAATTGAGAAAATAGTCACTCAAAACATTTTCTGTGCTCTGTGATTCATCTGAGAAACTTAAATTGTGAAAGAGTGCTTACTGGGAATAATGCCTTAAATGAACAGGAAATGAGATACAGTGACAGTAGTTTTACAAATTCTTTTAAAAATTAGATAGAAATGTAGGTAAAAGAGTTGGGCATTGAAAATTAAGTGTGAGCCCAGGAAGCATATGGTAGTGATTTTAGGATGCATTTGAGGGGGGTAAATGTATGAAAAGAGGGATTTGGAAGTGACAGGACTGGGAGCAAGTATGAATATGAATAATTGGTGCCCCCAAATTCCATCTTTTCTAAAAATGGGCGAGCTATCAAAGTTGTCTTTCTTTCTTTTTAAAAAATCTAACCTTTATTCTAATGACCCTTGCATACTTCAGTGGATACTCCCACAAGAAATCTTTAGCAAAAATGCATGTGTGTAGAAATCATACAATAGCTAGTTTCACTCCTCTTGGGGGAAAAATACAAACAATAGTTGTTTCTGTCCCCAAATTTTATCTCAGGCCTCTCTATGAAATGTGCAGTTCAATTTAATGTTGATAGGTTATTCCAGTCAGCCAACTGGAAACTAAAGCACTCTGGTCAGACACAGTCACCTGTCTTCTGTCTGCTTGACATTGTCTTTTAACCAGTAATAGAAGCCATTATCTGACGGATCCTTATGACCATCACATAATGTCCTGGAGTAAGACTAGAGGACTCATTATGGTCAGTAGCGTACTTATTTAGAGCTAAGTGAATGAAGCCTCTGGTATAACTGTTAGGCTACCTAATGCAGCCTCAAGAATGTCTTCTATCCTAAGAAAGAGTTCTGTAGTGGCTAGTAGCTGTTTGTGACTGAAGAGCACAGCTCAGATAGCCAAGGAGAGCTGGGTGGCTGAGAGGCATTACCAATGCTTATCTGGGGTAAGCTTTTATCCAGTTGGGGACTTGGAGTACCTCACAACTTAGGAGGAATTACATTCAGAAGAGAAAGCAAAGCAAAAGGGGTTCATGTGTCAGACTGTGGTAAACCAAAGAAGCAAGGGTCCCATTCAATAAGGACAGCTCAGACCCCACAAGAGTCCTCCTGAGAATGTGGTAAGTAAGAACAGAATTGGGCTATGGCAGAATTTGAGCTGCATGTGTAACTTTGGAAGTTTTAGACTCTGCTTCTCAACTGTAAACTCACCCCCTACCATTTGATTATTAATTACTAAGAGAAGCTAACATTTCAGGAAATGCAGAAAATAGAGTGGGGGAGAAAGTCTAGTAAGAGAGACAGACACCAATGCTGGTAAAGAGAAAACAGAGCTAAGGAACTGGTATAAATGCTATGAAGGAGGAAGGGTACTGAGAGAAGCACAGGAGGGTACCTCCTACTTCTGTTTTCATGAAAGTCTTTTCTGAAGAATTTATATTTAAGCTAAAATTAGAAGTAACCTCCCTGTGAAGACTTAGAGCTTGAGGAAATTACATTTTCAAATGTCTTGAGGCAGGAAAAAGCTTGTCTTATTTGAAGACCTGGGAGAAAACCCATGAGGCTAGTTTCAGGTGAGTAACTGTGGTGAGGGTGGCCAGGCATACGTGGTAGATGACTCTTGGGCAACTATTCACTTCCCCTCTGCTACTCACTTCCGTGGATGCGTGTACTTGCTCATTTCGCTGTTATTAAACTTGGCCATGTAGCTTGCTTTGCCTTCATGGTGGCTGAGTGTCCTTTGCTAAGACTTAACTTTGGCTTCAGCATGTCATTTCTTTGGTCAAGGGGACATTCACAGATGAGACAAAAAGAAGCTTAAGACGTGCTTGCACAGTTGGGCTCATTCTATTGCACTGCTGTCACTGTGCTGAAAGAACACGTCTTAAGTAGCCTGCTGGTAGCAGAAGGATGAGAGAGACGTGTGTAGCAGACATGGAGCCAACATGCAGCTTGGAGTCAAGCCCAGCTGAGTCCCACCTCGACCAGCCAACCTCCAGTTGATCTGCGGACGACTCAGTAAGATTAAACAATCATTGCTGTAAGCCACCGAGTTTTGGGTTACCATTATTATGGAATAGCTGACAGATAAGAGTGTATAGGATCCTTCTACAGAGCTCATGGGAAAACAACAGAAGAATTTTAAGCAAGCAGTGATCTGACATGAATTAGGTTTATTGAAGCTCACTCTGACTGCTGTGAGGCCAGTAAAGAGGAAGCAATGGGAATAGGCCACAATGGTGGCAGTAGAATAAAAGGAAAGTGAGCATATTTGGAATAAATGTTGGGCGCAGAACCAGCAACACTTGCTAATAAGTCATGGAGAGAGGGAATGGAAAGTGAAAAACTAAGGGGTGACTCCCAGGTTTCAAACCTACACAACTGGGTGGAGAGTGAAAAGCCCTATCTTTCATGTTGCTATGCTTTTTCCCCACAATTATAATTTAAATGGCTATATAGTCAGTTAGCATAACGTAAGTTATTTAATCATTACTTTACATTGGACATTGGTTTATTCCCAGTTTTATTCCTTTACCTAAAATTCAACAGCTAACCTCTAAGTACATTTAATTCTCCTATATTTGAGATAGGGGTATATTCCTAGAAATGGGATAACTTGGTTAAAGAAGTTCAGTGATGTCTTTTCGTTCTTTTGTTCTCTCTCTCTCTCTCTGTTTTTTGATTTTTGTCTCTCCAGAGTCCATTGCTTCCTATAGGTAGGAAGTGAAGAAGGAAGATGGAAGAAGTATACATTCACAAAGAGCAATGCATTTTACTTGGTGAAATGTCACAGCCTCCTTGATGCTCTTAGTAATAGCAATAGCAGACCTTTATAAACTGTTTTAGGTGTGCCAGACACTGTTCTAGGCACTTTATATACATACATTAAGTGATCTAATTCTCACAGTAGTTCCATGAAGTAGGTGCTGATATTATTCCCATTTTACAGATAAGGAATCTGAGGTAGAAATGCTAAATAACTTGCCCCTAATAATGTAAGAAACTCTTGTGTAGAATTCACTGTGTCTGTGAGAAGAATGTTGCTGAAACATTTGTTAGTTTACCACAGGTACCTTATTTGGACTTGCAGAAAAAATTGCTCCTCACTTTTGTATCAAATAATCCTTGTGCTTATTCTAGAAGATTTTTATTTGATGGGTTTTATTTCAAATAATTATGTGCTTCTCCTAAGCAAATAGCAGATTTTTATTAGAAAGACTTTGTAACTAATTAGGTTCTGCCTAGAAAACCTGGAGCCTAATGTCCAGCCCACCTGTAGCGAGCATCCAAACCAGTGGTGTCCAACCTTTTGGCTTCCCTGGGCCACACTGGAAGAATTGTCTTGGGCCACACATAAAATACACTACCACTAATGATAGCTGATGAGCTAAAAAGAAGGTCATACCCCCCAAAAAATCTCATGATGTTCTAAGAATTTGTGTTGGGCCACATTCAAAACCGTCTTTGGCTGCAGATCGGACACGCCTGGTCTAGATTTTCACACTGTGTGTTTATCCTCATTCCGGGGTCCTTGTTATGTTTCCACCCTATCTTCTTTTCTCATTTACTTCTAATTTTAATTTATACTGTGGTGGATTTTATATATCTTGTAAGATCTCTTAAATCCTTTTTGAAACAGAGAGCTATAAATAACAAGTAAACAGACTCAGGCAAGCATTAAAAAATATCAATATAAAAACAAAGTATGCCTATAAATTCCATAAAATAAATTTCACTGATACATATTTATTGTTTGTTTGCTTTTAACATTCTCTAGCACTTTCAATTCTTTAGGGTGGTATATTCAGTAAACTTGATCAGTAAATGGTACTTGAAAGAGTCCACCCTTCCCAACCCTCTTTACTGCTTTGTTCCCAGAGGGCCCTAGTGTAACCACAAAATAATAACATTTAAAATAGTGATATAAAGTTTTAAATAATAACAATAATGACATTTGTTGACTGCTTACTACTGTTCTAAGTAGCAGAATTTAGGCACTGTTCTAAGCACTTTCTAACAAATTACCTTACTTACTCCTTACAAAAATCCCATGAAGGTCTTACCGTCATTATATAAGTATTAAAGATCAGGGGTGCCCAACCTTTTGGCTTCCCTAGGCCACAATGGAAGAAGAACAATTGTCTTGGGCCATACATAAAATACACTAATATTAACGATAGATGATGAGCTAAAAAAGTCTGTGCATAATTTTCATAATGTTTTACGTTTACAAGTTTGTGTTGGGCCACATTCGAAGTCATCCTGGGCTGCCTGTGGCCAGCAGGTTGCAGGTTGGAGAAGCTTGTTATAGATGAGGAAACAGGTCTCAGGAGATTAATGAACTTGCCCAATGCCACAGAGCTAGCAAATGCCAAATGTGCAGATAGAACCAAGGTCTGTCTGTTCCTGCCTCCAAACCCAAGCCCAGCTTCCCTGTAGGATAGTTTAATTCTAGATAAAACAGCCTAGGATTTCTAGCCTCTGTGCCCTTGCTGATAAAGTGGCCCTAAAAGCATAGCTGACAGACCTCCAACTAGTAGGAGTGTAACTGACCAAGACCCCCAGCTGCTGCCTCTGAAACCCAGCACCAGGCCCACCCAGTGGCCTGCTCCCCACAGGCTACTGCTAATCAATGATTGAGCAGGCAGGGCTACTAAGGCAGCTCCAGGCTGGGAGACAGAGGCCACAAACAGCCAACTTTGGCTGCAGGAGAACCTGGCAGCCTTGCTGAGCTTTCATTAGATTGCACAACACTCTAGGACCTTCCTTCCCTCTTGCCTTCCCTGGTGCCAGTTTTGGATCAAAGTCTGACATTTCACCCAGCCTCCCCTCTAATACTTCGTTTTCACTTACAGGCGCTCCCTTTAATAAAAATCTTTGTATGTTTAATCTCATATTGGCGAATGCTTCTTGGAGGACCTAGACTAACACAGTTTATAATAGCATCTCTTGCTGCTTAGCTTTCTCTTACTTCTATCCTTCCATCCTCTCTCATAGAGCAATAATTGATTCCCGCAAGTCCCTATCCCCTGGAAGCTTTTCCTGTTGTCTCTTATCTTTACTTCTTTTAGAATATAGAAGTTATTTTCCTATAAATTATGGTTATCGATGTAGATATTTTATCTCCTCCACCAGATGTGAAGGCCCTTAAACATAATGGCATCAAAACTTACTGATACATGATATCACTCTATGCCGAGCACTGTACTATGGGCTTTACATATGTAACATATCTATTTAATCCTGATCAACCCTTGGATGTATATATTATCAATTCCACTTTACAGAAAAGAAAATTGAAATGCAGAGAAATTAAATGACTTGCCTAATGCTATACAACTAGTTAGTAGTAGACCTTATTTTGAATTTGGACTTTTAGACTAAATCCTGTGTTCAAATTATTATTCAATCCTTGTCAAAAGCCCTTGCTGATATAATAAGTGCTACACAGCTCATCTTATTTCTTATCTTAATTTCTTGGAAGCAGAGGGCTAAATTTTATGCATTATTGCAGCAGAAGCCTTTTTGCTTTGGGGTTCGGGTTGCTCCCTAGCCTCTACCTTAATTGTACAGTTCTCTTTTTAAAAAAATGTATTGCCTTAGTTCCAGTGTATATGAATCTTTTTCTCTGGTGGTGTGAGTAGGCATAATAAGCAAGCAAAGATTCTCTGGATCTGTATGCTTTGAGTTCAGATGCCTGGGAACACAGATAAATTGCTTTGACAAAGCCAAAGCAGGCTATAAAAAAAAATGACCTCAGAAAAAGTAGAAGCCAGGTGGTGCTTTTCTCTGTTAAAAAGAAACTAATTTTTACAAATTCACATAGCAATTTGGTTATAGAAATCAGAATGGAATTTTGAACTCCCAGTTCTCAGAGCAAAGACCATATTTGTTGCCTTTGTAGCAAGAAGGGATACCATAATGTCTACTGTGACTATGTCAAAACGTATGTTCACGTACCTTGAGACAAGGTATTGCAAATGGCAACCAGGTCTATGAAGCAAGCCCCTTACTTGACTTAATGGCACTCATTCGCTCTTGAATTCTTTATTGCAATGTTCTGTTTGTAGTGCAAATTGCATTATTAAGTATTGATGAAAATTCCTAAAAATACCCCTTTATCTATCCAAAAGTTGGATGCAATATTTGCATGAGTTATGAAAACTGTTGTATATAATGAGTCGGAACACTGCCTTCTGAATTCTACAGTAACAAATTACAGTCCAGTTCCATGAATGTAATTATTCAGGCACCCAGTCTGATTTATCATCTTGATGAGAAACTAAACCATGAAATATCTCTGGTAGAAATAAGCTTTCGCTCATTTTGCAAATATACCCGAGAGAAGCAGGAGGGGTGAGAAAAACAACAAATGATCTGCCAGGACTAGAAGAAACGTATTTCATTTCCTTGATTAAAAAAAAAATTAGTAATCAAATGTTAATTTTGAAACAGATAAATGAGAAAATAGCTACACACTCCTGTGTATGTTTTTGGCAGTATGAACCTGACTCAGAGCTAGAGAAGTTTGCTCTTAACAGCACTTACTCAAAATCAAAACCTTGAGGTGGGAGCTTCTAGGCCTGAGGCATAGAGGCAGTTGGAGCTCTGCACACAGACACCCTCACATGCCACAGTTGGTAGCTGATTAGTCCTTCGCAGGCAGCAGTGTCTCTGCCGGCCTCTGCTCACTGCTCATTGCACAGATTAGTGAAAATGAGTCCCAGCATGTGCAAGCAAGTGGGGCTGATGAAATCTGCAGAGGTCAGCTTGCTGAGAAATCATTTCAAAGGAAAACAGGAACTTTCGACAGATGGGAGAATGGGAAGCTGATAAAGACAGTTCAGGGGAAAGACAAGGAAAGGTGAAGTGGGCAAAGAACCAAGCTTCCCAGCCCAGAACAAGAGAACACTTAGTGAACAGGCACTAGAAAGGCAGCTAATATTTTGAATGAGTCCTTCTTTAAAAAAAGAAATAAATAAATCTATTTAAAATTACCTTTTACGCACTATTAAACATGCATGCAATGTTTTGACTTTTCTATGCTTTTGCTAAGACTGCTGTCACCTCTTGGGGACCCCATGTGGAAGCTGGCAGTTGCCTATTCTAATTTGTTAGAAAACAAATCTTGCTACTTTGGTCTTAAACCATTTCGTGAAGATCCCTGGGATTCTTAATATCTAAAAAGCATGTAAAGGCCCAAACAAAAATGAAATTGGGTGTAAGAAATGACTGAGCCTGTTAAAAATGAGATTGTAGAAATACACTTCATGTGCATGAGTGTGTCTATTTGTGCATCTATGTATGTCTCTGTGTGCTTTGTGGGAGCAGGAGCTTGAACTTGGGTCATGAGATACATAGAAATGTTTCTGAGAACAAAGATAAAATACTATGAGAAATTAAACATGTGCTAAAATTTCTTAGCATTCTAGAGACCATTCAGTATAGCTTGGTGGTTAAGATATCTGTTTCTAGAATCGGAAAGAGCAGTTTGAGTACCAATTCTTACCCATAGATCTACCAACCTGGACAACTGGTTAACCACTCTGCACCTCAAGTTCCATTATCTTATAAGGTGGAGATAACTATAATATTTAACTCATAGGCTCTTGTGAGGTAAAGCACTTTAATAGCTCACTATATGACACAAGGAAGGTACTCAATAAATTATTACTATAGTGTTATAAATTCCCAGTCTCTGCCAGTGCCGGATGTGAAAATAATGGAAATCTAATCTCAAAGAGGAAGAGTATGCTCTTTGAGAAACATCAGTGCTGGCAGCTTTAAAAATCAACTAGTAGCCAGGGTATAGGAAGAGTTAGAAACCAATTATGGTGCTAATGCCCATACCCCTCTGTGCGAGGGGTAGTATTATCTGTTATCCTCCAATATTATCTTTGTGTACCATCTGAGTTCATGAATCACCAAGATGAATCAGAAACTCTGCTAGAAGTCTGTGCCCACAACTCTTCCCAGATGAACTGAGGCATAAATGAAGGGACTAGGACCGTGCCTCTTTGGCCTTAGGGAAATCATGATCCACCTATCCTTTGGAAAAGGGGATCAGCTTAAGACCACTTAGTTGCATCAGAGCTGTGGAATACTAGGGGCCTGAGGAAAAAAACCTGTCTTCCTCAGGGCAGGCACAGAGGACAGCACCTTGGATCATTCTGGGAGATAAAAATTAGAACCATGCAAATGTCACCTGTCATCACCAAATAGTACCACAAGATTAACAAGCAAGAGGTAAGTACAATCAAAGGGCTGTCCTTCTCACCCATGCTTTTCTCTTGTCTCACCTAGCAAACTGTGGGCTCCTACAGTGGGATCCTAGAAGACAGAAGCCAGGTCTTAGCCATGTTGTATTCTGCCTGGGCACCTGAGTAGCTCTGTAAATGTTGGTTGAGTTAGTTTATATTTTTAAAGAAATCTCCATTTCTTTAAAAACGCTTCAGTGATTCGGTCTTAAAAGGTTTGATTCATCATGTAACTCTTTATTTGTAAGAGAGTTTATATAATAATACTATTCCTGTATCTCTTTTGCTGTGTTAATCTAGTCATGTTCTACCACAAGCAAGCAGCAGGGATTCACCAATTCTTCTCTTTATTGCATCAATTATTTCCTTACCAAGGAGAAAAGTAATGCAAAAGAGTCTCAGGACATTGACAGGGTCTTAGTTCACCTCTGTCTCCTGGTTCAGAGCAAACATTCAACACCTCTTCATTGAATAAACGAACAGAGAGGGGCCAGGTCAAACAGAGATAATTTATAACCAAGTAAAAGAGGAGTTAGCCTGTGTGTTCCCCACTGCCTCATTAATTGCACCTCAGAAAGACTGTTCACAGTGGTTACAAGTTTATTGTAAAATGTTAAGGTTTACAACTTATTTCTAATTTTATATTAATTTTATATTAATATCACATTACTTTGCATTTGCATACAGTTGTATGCTTGATCTTTTTAAGTATAGTTACAACTATTATTTTGTCTTTCCTATGCTAGAAAAAAGTTCGTTTACAATAAACTCCATGACACTCTCTTTGATAGTTCACTTTGAAATCTTCAAGAAAGCCCCCAAGTCACCCCTATTATTATAGAAAAGGATCACCTTCCCAGTAGTGACTTTTACTAGAACACCCAAGAACACAGGTATGACTAGTGTAC
The DNA here is from genome assembly GCA_004026885.1 of Lyroderma lyra. Taxonomy (NCBI): domain Eukaryota; kingdom Metazoa; phylum Chordata; class Mammalia; order Chiroptera; family Megadermatidae; genus Lyroderma; species Lyroderma lyra. The sequence continues at coordinate 46,900 of PVJL010005569.1, forward strand.
CCCCTGAGTATGGGGCATGGATTAGATTGCTTTTAGGAACTATTTATAGGTGTCACTCCGGAGACTGCTTTGGGTAAAAATGACCCATAGAATGAGGTCTTTGGGTGGGGTGATCCGTGGATGGGCTCTTGCTCAGAAATAGAAATTGTACTTACTGGCTATTCCCAGTAATAAGCAATGGCCACTAATATGATACCACTTATTTCATTGCCCACGTTTTAGGTGGAACCTGTGGATTTGCTCTGATATGGTAGATTTTGCAGACAGTAAATCCACCATAATCCATTATAATTTTTACCATATAGACATAGTCTAAGATCTCTGTTGCAGTAATGCTGAACCAGATGTTCACAGTGTAAAATCTACTCAAAGAATGTTTGGCCCTGAGCCCAGCAGGCTGGTAGCTGCAGCCGGGCTTAATTCACAATTTTAAATTTCTGTTGTTTCTGGGCCACAAAAAATGTTTAACTTGTTTTTTGATTGCAGCTGTTTTAACTTTCCCTTGTTAGCATTTTATTTATTATCACTAGAGATTCAAGTCGTGAGTGATGTATGATGACCTCCAGCTATTTTGACTGCAAGTTCTAGAGTCACTTTCAATTTACTCCTAAATCCAGTGTCATCTTGGAGTCTGCCTTCATAATTTTATTACAATAGCTATTTCAATAGAATATTAAGTAACTGAGCTTTACTTAACTGACTTAACATGCCATTCATCTCTAAACTATACATAATGAGATCCTCCACACACTGAATTCTCTCATTCAGTAGGTTATCATTAGTAAGCCTGTATAGTTCCACATCCATAAAATGAATTGACTGCTTTCCAATAGTCACTTATATGTGTCCCTAAACTCACTAATATAGTTGCTTTTATTACAGTATTTATATAATTGAATTAAAGTAAATAAACCAATTAAATATGAGAATAAAGAGAAGTGTTATTATTAGGGAAATTATATTGTTTTAGAAAGACTTTTTGAAGGTATGTCTCAAAAAAATCAGGTTTCAAATTCTGTGTAGATGGGATACTTAAACATTTGACAAAGGGTGGAGTGATGAGAACCACAGCAGGAGACTGCACTCATATTGGTTAGGAAATATCTCAGAATTCTGATCTCACGTCTGAGGAAACGAATTGGAAATTGAGAATAACACACATGGGCATGGTTGATGCAAGAGAGTCATGAGAAAGAAGAAAGAATCAACAAAATCCACCCCAAGAAAATACCCTATGTTGAAAAAACTGGGAGCGAGTGTGTATTTACAGGCTTTATGGTAAAATGTTTAAGATGTATGTGTTTCCTATTTTAAGAATCCCTTCTTTAGTGTTCTTTTGGACCAACAAACCAATATAGATCAGGTAAAAGGGCATGTACTAAGTTTCTAAGTGTGGTATCTATTCAGGCTAAGAAATTTCCTTGTTCTCTGCTCAACACTATGCATTTCACATCTGTAGTTGCAAAGGCTATTTATTTCATTTAAAATTTCTCTCCACTAATCTTTTATCAATATCCTATTCAAAATTCACCTCTTACATGAAGGCTTCTCTGATTAATTCCACCTGTGTTTTAATTACCTTTATTTTATATCTCTTTATCACATATGGTCTCACTGTACCCCATTTCAATTGCCTTTTCTTTTTTCAATACTTCCAAGAATGAAAGCTTTTCTTACTTGTTAGGCTGGTTTCCCTAAATAGATTATAAGTTTTTTCAAGGCAAAAACTTATTCTCTCCTTTAAATTTCCTTCAGCATCTTTGATAGTACTCTGCAGCGATTCTCAACCTGTGGGTTGTGACCCCTTTGGGGGTCGAACGACCCTTTCACAGGGGTCGCCTAAGACCATGGGAAAACACATATTTCTGAGGGTCTTAGGAACGGAGACACCGCTTCTCTATCCGTCTCCAGGCCGGTCCGCCCACATGCAGATACGCCCACATTGAGTACCTGGCGTGATGACATCATTGCGCCAACCCCTTCACGTACACCCCGTGCAAATACAGGTGTATGTGACAGGGCTGGCGCCATAATGTACTTATGCGGACCAGTCACACATGTGTACAGAGCAGCTACCAATAATTTTATGGTTGGGGGTCACCACAACATAAGGAACTGTATTAAAGGGTCGCGGCATTAGGAAAGTTGAGAAGGACTGCTCTATAGAGTGAGATTACTTAATATGCAAGTCTTAAATGACCTATCATTTTTGACATTTAATTGAATGGATTTAAAAAATGCAAATCAGTTTTGGAAAGACATCAGCAGTTTCTCCAAGCACATTATTTGTACCCTAAAAGTTGTGGATATTTGGTCAGAGGAATGTAAAATATTTGGATTAATTTATTAGCAACAACACGAAAGAGGTCTTAATCACAGTTAACTGTGTGACAGAAGGCTTCATGAGTTCAAAGGGTCATAACTAAGTTGCAAATTATATTCTAGGCTATAGCAGTTACAGAGCCAGAAGGAATTTTCCAACATAATTCCACCCTTTCTGTCACTGTTTTAAAACAAACTATGGCTGTGGGAGGAGGGGAAAACTCCCATGAGAAAACACAGTGTATATCTTCTGATAGACCCCTTGTCAAATGACTACAAACTGCTTACCTTGATTGAGTTATTGTGGCTTCCATAATGTCCAGTTTATGTCTAGAAGTTATATATATATATATATATATATATATATATATATATATATATATAGTATATATATATATAATTTATATATATATATATACACATACATATATACACATACATACACAAATGTGTGTGTGTGTGTGAGAGTATACATATTTTTTTTTCATTCTGGAACTGGCCCAGTGAGTGGCTCATTAAATTTTGTGATGTCAGAACAGAATATAATACTAATAGACCTCTCTGTCATTTCCAGCAATTCCATTTTACAGATTATGGAATTGATTACATTAAATCTGGATTCATTTAGCAGAATCTCATCTCCCCAAGCCATAGTACATTATGGAACAGGTGACAGCATCCGGTGGAAAATAATATATTTAGGTCACTTTTATGCAATACATTGTCCTAACTGAAATAAGCAAGGCAGTAAGAAGTCTGTCTTAGAAGAGGGCAATAGGTTTGAGGCAGATGGACTATGCAGGAAACTTTTAGATTATCATGAAAATTTTTACATTGGAAGGAAAGATGGGATTCACCTAAACTCTAAAAGATTTGCAAAGCCCACCAAACAGGTGGCCAAACATTTACTCAAGAAGATCTTTCAATCGTTACCATTGAGAAAGTAAATTCTAATTTTAAAAAGGAAGGCAGAGGAAAAACATCATTTATTTTAAACACATCTATTTTGGTAGCCACCCTTGCTGGAGAAATTCTGCCTCCAGAAAGGGGACAATTTTGCTTCATCCTATCTAGATGCCTTAAAACTGTTTTCAAGGTTGCTGGGCAAAGTGTTGATGCCCACCCAGGTTAAAAACCAGTATTGCATGGAATGGCCTTGATTCAGGTAACCTCTACACACCTAACTCTTGACAAACCCAGATGCTCCCAGCAGGAAGCACCTGAAATATAGGAAATGGTACCATTTTCTTGTGGTCAACATGAAGGCCAGTGACATCAGTAGTGGCACAGTCCTCTCTGATTATGTGGGCTTCAAACCTCCCAAGGGCACAGGTCTTCACCACTACACCTGGCCAGTTTTTGAGTAGGACATGCCACTGAAGTGTGATGAGCCCATTCTCAGCAACTAACCGAGAGACCACTGTAGCAAATTTAAGGTGGCATCTTTTTACAACAAGCACAAGCTTGGGCTCTTGGTGGCCAGCTCATGTTACCAGGCAGAATGGAATGATTGTGTGCCCAGACTCTATGCACAGCTAGCTGTCTGGGAAGTAGGGGAAAGCTAGGAGATGGAAATTGCCCTGGATGCTCCAAGCAGTGTTTTCAAGTTCAGTGATGGATGTAGATTTCTCCTCTTCCTTGTTCCCATATTCACAGGGTGACTTTTCCTTCCACCTATCCTCTATAATTATAAAGGGTTACACACTCTGGTTTATGTTTTGATCAAGTTTTAATGAAATGTGAGCTCCATTTGAGGGCATATGTAGTACTATGATGGGATCATCAGATTAAAATAAAAATTGCAAACCCAAATTTAAAGAAAAAAGAACAGGTCTACAGTAATAGAGCAGAGCATCAAAAAACTTTTAAGGGACGTTAAAAAAAATATTCATTGCCTCTGCCTTTGTGAGTTCAAGTCCAGAACGATGGCACCTTCTGAGATGTGTTTTCATAGCCCTGTCTCCCACCAGACAACCAGAGGCTGGCATGTCCTCTAACCCCCAATATGGTACATCTCAGATTGGTTACTAGGTGTCAGTGTCCCACCCTGGCTCCTTTAAAGAGCAGTAGTGAAAGAAGCAATAGGGAGAGTCTCTCTCCAGTTGAGGCACAGAGGTCTAAATGACCTGCAGGGCTTGTGAGAGGTTAGAAACCCTTAAGTCTGTTCTTGTTAAACTGATCACTCTCTTCTGGTATAAGAAAAGCTGGTCCAGCACTGCTAAATGTTGTGTTAACTCTGCTATTTGCTTATAGATGAATAAAAATAAAATAATTGTATGGACAAGAAAACAGACAGAAAAACACCTGTTTTTAAGGCCCAAGTATGTATGCTTAAGCCTTTCTCCCATTAAGGACATTTCCAGTCAATACATTCACTTGAAAGTGACCAGAGGACATAAACTTTCATCTAAACACTTTATTATATTTTTCATCATCTAAACATGTAGGCAGAGTCTCAGCAAGCAGGTACATTTCCCTAACATCAGTCTGGAAGATCGACACCATTCTGCCTACAGGAATTTAAGAAGCAGTAGTAGCCTTGCGACTTGCTTCTACTCCCCTCACCAGCCACGAACATCTTAATCTCCCCTTCAGACACTTACAGAAGGTGCTAGAGGTCACCTGTAAGACTGCAAGTACTTCCTAGACTCCAGATGATTTTTCTAGTTCTTTCCCCAGGCACCTTCCCACTTCAAACCCAACCACGCCTTCTGTGCCTGATTTTGGGATCGACTCCATACCATGCTAGTTGGGATGGCAGACATCTTCTGATAGCTTCTGATCTTCCCATCTATTGATGATGGCTTTTCATTCTATGAGGCTATATTCCACATACCCTTTGCTACTTTCTTGCAAGGATTCATAGGCTCTGATCCTTACTTAGGTCTCCATAAAACAGCTTTTTCCCCTCTCTAACCATTGCCCTCTATTTCTCATTCCTATAGCCCAAGAGGAACTCAGCAGCAGGGACAGACATAAGTTACTATTTCTATCTGATTGCATTGCTAGGAATTACTGAATTTCCCCATGAGGCCACTATACATATTTTCCTGATGGTTCCAAAGGTGACAGCCACCCCTATGTTATTAAGACACAAATTTATTATCACTGAATAAATTATATATTTGATTCAGATTTCAGGCTAAATGGAAAAATTAGATTATTATTATCATCCTGCACATATTTTATTATTAATTTGTTCATTTGAAATTTAATAATTCTAGGCAGGTCAAATAAATTATTTAAAATTGTATTCTGCCCTCAGCAAATCTAACATATCTTCAGGCATTCAATTACTTATCATATATAGCTAGCTTCTTTAGAAGTCAAGATGATGTCTGGCAAATAATTATGGGGGAGAAACAGAGTCACTGATCATCAGCTATCAGGCACCAATTAGTGATCGTTAAGCAAAACTGGTTGTTTAAATTATTATTACAATGTAAGAACAATAGATGACAATATCCAAATTATGCTTCTGATGTGATCATGGGAAGAATAAGGGTTGATCAGTCTCTCAATTAGGAGAAGGCCACAGCAGGCCAACTCAGGGATTTGTGGAGACTGCTGATATTTAACATACTTTACCCCACAAGAAGCCAACCGCATTTAAAACACACATACCTGCATTGCTCCAGTAATATGTAACCTCATAAAGTGCCACTGCTCCCAGCTACCCATTGTCTGAGCAGAGTTGTTTATCTTTCTTTAGCAAGCTCTGCAGAAAGAAGAGCAGTTTTCTAAAACTTAGATGAACAGTCTGGGCTTATAAAATAGCATTTTGGTTTTCTCACAGTAGCAATTTTAGGCGACACTAGTGCTTGGCTAGAAAGCTGAACACAAGTTATAAACAACCAGTCACATAACCACCGGGTGGACATTATGATGGAGCCAACTTCTGAGTTCAACATCTCCATTGTGAAACCAGTTTGGCATTTGGTTTTGCAAAAGTAGAAGGCAGTTTGTGCAGGGGGTGCGATGTGGATTTCCTGCTGAGCTCAGCATCAAGCAGCAGACTAGTTCTAGTCAGATGCAGGTTGTGATGAAGAAAAAGAAACAGACAGAAACACCCTCAAAAGAGGCAGATTTGTCAAAGGAAGGGCAAGTAGAGATCCAAATGGAAGAACTTAGCAAAATGAGTGCCAGTCAGCCAGGGCAGCCTCATTCCTGCCAATCAATGTCTTCCAGAGAGTCCGTCCCTGAGAACGAACTGATCGGGTGTTCAAGAAATGTTGGCTTCTAAAAAAGATTTACAAAACTTTAAAGTTTATTTTAATGATGTGAGTTCTTTGAGTACACAGCGCCTGTTCTCATTTTAAACAAATTTGCCTTCTTTACGTCAAGTATATCTTGCTGTTATTAATATAAACAACATACAACTGGAGACTGGGAACAGGCAACATGAGTGGATTCAAACTGATTCTAGAAATGTATTCAGTTCCCTTTTTCTCTATATAAAACACTAGCATTTGACTCTCACTTGTTTTTTCCTATTAATACAATAGAGCATAACTGTATATATAATGTCTTTTGTCATTTTAAGTATTTTTAATGCATTTATAAATCCTACTCCAAACAATTTATTAGTGCAATAAAATTGTATTTGCTATGCACCCATGGTCATTTAATTTTTAACAGACTTCTGTAAGTCTGTTAATCCACATCCTTCTCTTTGTCTTATAAAATTAAAATCATAACTGGGTCAATAGACCAATTCTTTGCTGAAGTGTTGGGAATCTGAACTTGACTTTTTTCTTTTTTATGGCCCAGTATGAAGTCACGCTCTCTGCTTTCCAGCCAGTTAAAACAACTATAATAGGCAGCATATTATAATTCAGTGTGCATGTGGAAAAAAAATAAAAATAAGTAATTTCCTTTGAAGAAAATAAGGTCAGAGAAGGTATATGGAAGAGGAGAAGCTGGACACTTTGATAAAACAAGGAGGAGCAGGAGGAGAGTGAGGGAAGGGAGAGGGCCAGAGTGGGGAAGGGAAAGTTCGCACAAGGTTCCACGGCTGACAAGGGGCCACTAAAAACTTTCTGATACTGAATTTAGAGCTGTTCTGCACCAAGGTTGTTTCTTCATTTATCAGATCATCTGGTTTATAATCATCCTGCTCCCAGTCTCCTCCCACCCACCTTTTGGGGCCAGATAGTTTTGCTTTTAATAGCATCTATATCACCTGGAAACTTCTGGTCTATCAAACATTAGCCTCCTACTATGGTTAGTCAGCTTTTCCAGACATCTCACAAGGAACAATAGAGACAAAATATAGTTAAGAAATAAGCAGAATGGCACAAACTACCAACAATACATAAGGTCAGAGGTGAAAAGTTGTGAAGTAGCCTGTGGGGAAGAGGAAGGAGAAGACAGTGAGTATAACAGCTGCTGCTAACGACCCCCTCATCCTGTTAACAGTTGCATATCCGGAGGGGGGAAGATACGCTGCAGTCATCTCCCCACCTGCCCCACTCAGCTGCAGGTGCCCAGACCGCGTCAATGTTCCCACATCTAGGTTCCTGGTGCATGGAGACAGCAGGGTCAGGGAGGCAGCTAGCCCAGACATGGGGACATGTGCCCTTTGCCCCTGCTGCTCCTCCCCCTCATTTCTGCATAAGAACCGTGGATCTAGGACAGGTGCTAAAGGTCTCATCCATCACAGAGAAAACACTTATATTTAATAAGGTTTGTCTCAGATGTAGGAGAGGAAGCTGGGACATCTACTGACAGTCGGCCTTTGCAGAGGACTCATAGACAGAGAAGAAAAGGAGAACGCTGCCTTGGGAAGCCCACTGTGGGGAAGAGATGGTGACTCTAATAGGGTTAAGGGGGCATGGATCCTGCCAGCTTATTTTTGGCTTGCACACAGAAGACAGACCCATTGCCATTCTTCCTGACTGGAACATCTCCTCCACAAGAAGGGAGAAGATGGAGCCCTCATCCCAAGAAGGAGCTGTGCCACCACTTTCTTCCTGGTTCCTTTCTTTCTCATAGCTGTGATGAAGGGCAAGTGAAGATTGGAGGGCTTCTTTTTACCACCCCTCCTCTTGCTCCTACAGTGAGATTCCTTCCATGAGCCAATTTCCCATTTCTTCCCTTCCAAATGAACATCCCAGTTCTTACATTAGTATCCTTTCCATTTATTCTGGATGGTACAGGAAAGTGGGAGACAATGAATGTTTGGGCTTGTACAATGAATGTTTTCCTTTTTATTTGCTAGTATTCAGCATTCTTTGCCCTAATACACACGTAAAAGAAGGTTGGTTTCTGCCAGCTAATCTTCATTATCTGCTGTGGTTCAGATTTTAGCCATTGTGTGGACAGGTTATTTACTGCTGAAGGAGTTTCAGCCATGCCCTTGCTCATGGTCATGCCCTAGAATATCAATGAAATGGGAGAAATCAATTATTTGCCCTTATCCAACTAAAAGGTTAGCTCTTCCATGTACATCTTTTGTTCAAAATTCAGGGAAGCTTTTATAGTAAAGAAAGAAAGGTTTTGGAAAAAAAATTTTTTTTGTAAAAAGCGACACTCACAACTGTATGAAACAGCCTGGAACTTAATAGGTCAACAGCTAAGTGATAAATTAAATAGTAAGAGTTGGTCACATGGCTGGCAAATACCTAATTTAGTTATCATATATATAGAAACCTCATGATGTTCTTAACACCTGTACCAAATGCAATTCAATTTGCAAGTGGACAGGTTTGTCAGAGAAGTGAGGTAGGATGCTCTTTCCTTTCTCTGCTTTTGTGAGGAACATTTCCTCTCAAACCAGTTCTCTAGTAATATTTAAAGCCATGGGGTTCTCTCTTCCCTCTTAAAGAAAGGAACTCTCTGAAAAGATGCTGATCATAGTCATGAATGATACTTGGTATATGTCATCGTGTTGTTTCAAATACAGGGAATTTGCATTTTAAGATATTTATAATTTTGTCCATGTTTCTTTTAAAAACACAAAGGCATTTAGAAGACAGATGAGGAGCAATGAGATACTATCTCACCCCTGCCCGAATGGCTCTCATCAATAAATCTACCAACAAGTGTTGTTGAGGATGTGGAAAAAACGCAACCAATTTGCACTGTTGGTGGGACTACAATTTGTCCAACCACTAAGGAAAACAGTATGGAGGTTCCTCAAAAACTTAAAAGTGTAACTACCTTATCATCCAGCAATCCCACTCCTGGATGTTTATCCAAAGAAATCCAAAACACTAATTCAAAAAAATATATGCTCCCCTATGTTAATTGCAGCATTAACAAACAATCAAAATAGAAAAAAATATTTTTTGGACATAGACAATAGTTCAGTAGTTGCCAGAGGGAAAGGGGTAAGGGGGTGGGGAAGAAGGGAAGGGGATTCAAATATATGGTGAGGGAAAAAAAAAGTGACTCTGAGCTGTGAGAACACAATGCAACACACAGATGATACAGAACTGTACACTTGGAACCTATTTTGCTGGCCAATGTCACCCCAATAAATTTAATAATAAAAAATAAACAGTTGAGGAGGAATGGGAGAGGAGGCTTCCTGATCTGTGAAAATGCCACTGTCCATGTGACAACTTGCTACAAACACAAGTGGACAGCTGTATCAATAGCACCTGAGATGACACCTCAGAGCCATCCAGCCATGATGGGCACTGTGAAGTCCCACACAGCTGAGTTAGTCACCCCTTGATTCTTGTCAGTGTCCTGGGCAGTGCACTGCACAAAGCTAGTGCTTGACACTGAGGTTGGAGGTGGCGATGAAGCCCTCTGAGGGGCAGGAAGGAAAATAGAAGCTGAGATAGATTTTATGCCTGTGTGTTCTTGGTAGAATTGTTGTTCCATGATCTAAGTTGGGCATTTGGTGACCTTGTCATCAAGGAGCTGGAAGTTAGGAATTAAAGTTATGTTTCTGGTGACACACAATCTGGATTCTATTTTTTTCCTCAAGCCTGAAAATGACCCTGGCCAGTCCTATGATTATCGACTAGAATTAGCAGCAGAGGATGTTCTAGTGAAAACATAGCTTGGGTGGCAGGGAAATAACATTTATAAGTGTCCTGGAGGAAGTTGCTGGAATTTCAGGGGCAAAGTTTAATGTGGCTGTTTCTTTCCCTTTTGGAACCCGGGGCCACAAAATAAACAACATTGTGGTTTTATTAAAACACTAAATACATGATGATTTTCCACTGACATTTACCTAATCATGGGAAAGAGTGTACCAAAGGGGCTCACAAGCCCCTGCAGATTTGTGCTTTGTAAGCTGTAGCATCAGCAAACATTTGCAGCAAAAGCAGGGAGGTGAGCTAAATAGGGAGCTCTCAGGTCATGTGTATTTTGAGGCTAACTAAATATGAAGCTGGCTTTTGCTTTGGCATCTATTTCTTCAAGTCCAGCTCTACCTTTGCAAATAAAGAGAAAGATGCAATTTCCATGTTATTCCATCTATCAGTTCAAGCATGTTAAATTTTAGAATTTGTTATTAGGGAGCTTAAGGTAGGCTAGGTATATCTAACCTCCTTGCCTGAAGTCTAGAGGAGGCCTGGGAGTAATGCCAATCAAGTGATTTGGGGTGCCAGGCCTGAGTTTCATCAGGTAATACCATTATGAAGCCAGATGCTAGATGCCAAGACACCAAGAGTTCTAAAGACAAAATTACTGAAGCCAAAGCTTTAACCAAGTCCAATTAATATATGAGAGCTGAGAACTGAAGATGGGAACAAAAGATGTGGGACTGCTACAGTTATAGTATACATGACTGTGGGTGCCAGCTTAGGGATCGGGAAGAGATGAACTTGAACATTGACTCCAACACTTAGCTATGGTGGCCTTTGAGCACTGGATCTCGATAAGCTTCTATTTCCTCATCTATAAATGGGGAAAAATATTACTGCCTACCTAATAGGACTATTGTCGTTCTTGAGAAAATGTTTGCAAAGCACTCCACACAGTGCCTGACAAGCAATTCAGTGCTCAATAAATACTGAGATGATCATCATCGTCAAACACAAAACAGATCAAGCAGCAACAAAAATGAGCTTCAAGTGGGAGGGCCTCAAGCACTATGCTCCAAATGCTTAGGGTATCCAAATACACTTTTTAAATGGTTCACCAGGTATGTGTACAGTGATTCGTTCCCCCTGAAAACAATGGTACAGAAGATTCAACCGGCTGCTTGCACCACAAGTGCTGGGGAGAAGCAGTGCCTCTGCAATAGCACTGAGGGTAACTGAGGCTCCTCCTATACATGAAGAGTGTCTTCCTTTCACTCTTACTGAAGATTCTGACCTTCTCACCACTTTTAGAAGTATGCTCTTAAGAAGGTACGTGATTTCATTGATGTGGGGCAGGATCCTAACTGAGGGAAGCAAGTAGCAAACACATGTAAGATTTCTCAAGCAGGATGGTTAGCAGATGCATCGGCTTGATTCATCTGTTTGATTAATATATTAAGTAACTTCATTTATTTCATTCAACAGAGTTTTCTGCTGGTGTGCAAGATATGAATATAGGAGGTAAGCATCATCACCACGTGACAGAAAGCTGAACTAAGAGGGCCCTTTTGTGATGAACAAGCATTACAGTGGAGAGAAAAAGGTCTCCAGAATGCCATCTGAGGCTTCTAAGAACATAGCTTAATAAAACTAGCTGTGAATGCTGGCTTTTCATGAACTGTGGCCCTAAAGAAAAAAATAAATGAAGGTCCACATTGACTAGGGGAATCCTGGGTCGACTGTGATATTTGTCCATCCACTGCTTTGTTTGACACTGGACCCAGTGAACAGATCACGCCCACCAGTTGGGCACTAATGGGCAGTAGGTTATATCCAAAGTCCCATCTTCTGCATCAGAGTCCTTTACAAAGCTATCCTACGTGACATCATTCCCTTTCCTGCTTCCTGCATTATCCCCCATTCTTTCCTCTCCATCTAATGAACTCAAATAATCTCTTCATATAATTATCAACTGCCCTTTAATGTATAAAATTGTCTCCCCATTTTTTTACCTCAAACCTGCCAAACCCTATCTTTTCCATTTAAATTATTTCTGAAATGCCAACAGACTTTTCCTAGGTATTGGAGAGTGAGCAAGTGAAATCTTGAGAATGACCCACTTCCCTTTACCAGATGACAGAAGCCAAATTACCTGTACCTGTTACTAACTGTATAGGTAAGTTATATAGCATATGGGTGCCTTAGTTACCTCATCTGTAACGTGGGGATAATAAGAGACTTCTTTCATAGGGCTGATAAATGAGTCCACCCAATACAATATGCTTAAAATAGAGTCTTATATACGAGGACTGTCCAGAAAAAAATCCAGCCATAAATGCCCCTATTTTTCATATTACATGGCTGGAAACATTCCGGATAGCCCTCGTGTAATAAGCATTCAGTTAATGCAGGATATTTTCATACCTATTTTGTAGTGATACCTCCAAAAAAAAATGTAAATGCTTACTGCATTATATGTAGATTTTCTAGACAAAATCATAATATCTCACTATATGAAAATTTTCCTTTTGCATAAGAACTCCCTTTATTCTAATGGTAATAACATATATTTTAGCAGGGGCTGGTAATCCAACACAATTCTAATGTACTAACCCTGTATGTATATGGCAAAATATATCAGTGAGTACTATAATGATCAGTAAGGTTAAAAAATGATCCACTTTTATCATAATTAGTATCTTATAGTAGAAGGAGAAAAGGAGAATTGTTACTTTTGGATTTCAATGGGAGGATTTAAAACCATGATAACAGACTGGGATTCAAATTTTCACACTAAGCCCCACACAGCAGATGAAACATCGGCAATAATGGAAAGTTATGGAAGGCAATTCTCTAAGCTGTACTTTTCTTTCAAAAACTATTATTGTCTTTTTTTTTCCTGTGAAAATTCGATACCTTATGAAGATATCAGATAACTCAAAGGAGTTACTTCAAAACTCCCTAAACTCTAAACTGATACAACTTTTAAAAATCTGTCATTGGATTAGAACATACGTACAAGAAAGTGCACAATCATAAGTGCATAATTTGATTAACTTTTCACTAACTGAACACTCCATGTCACCAGTTCCAGATCATGAAACAGAACATGGCCCCAGAAGTCCCTGGGGCTCCTTTCACTTGCTGCTCTATTAAAATAACCACTCTCTTGATTTCTGACACCACCCATTTATTTTGCTTCCTTTTGGACTTTTATGAATAAAACCAAAGGGAAATCATCTGGCTTATTTTGTTCCATGTGGTTTATAACTTTCAGCCATACTGCAAAGCCCCCAAGTTACTTAAAGATTAAAGCAATGATGTACCACCCCTGCCAGGAACCCACATATCATTTGGGATGCTCAGTGTGATCCTGGAGAGTCTAAAGTGAATGAGAAGCATCTCTAAAGGAGACTGCATCTTTCTCCAGGGTTCAATCTGAAGAAATGGGAAATGCTGAAATGTAGCAGAAAGAAGACTTCTGATTAGATGGAGCTGAGTTCCAATTACTGTGCTGTTACTCTGGTATGAGCTTGGGGCCTCCAGGTACACGTCCGTAAAAATGGACAGGGAAGGGGCTGGCCATGAATGCAGGGGTCAGGGCAGCACTTGCGGAAGGACTTACTAGGTGCGTGGGACATAGTCAATAAAGACTGTTCAAAGAGAAAGATTTTCAAAACAGTAGTCCAGGTGTGTGGAGTGGGTACGTGAGAAAAGTAGAAAGAAGTAAAGCAAACCTATGTTTTTGCCTTAATGAACAGTGTTGGAGAGAGAGACCTCTGGAATGATCATGGCTATGAGACTCCAGGGTCTCTCATTGCCAGCTGATGGAGCGGCCTCCACCCCCTGGCTGCTGCCATGACTCACTGTACAGCCAGCTGTTCTGGGCTTGCCAAAGCTGGGGAGCCTGGCACGATGCTGCTGGTCTGTCAGATCTTAGAAACAACTCTTATAATGGTTTTAGGATCATGGACACTGGACTCTAAATAGAAAGATGAAATCCTGAGCCACCTTTGGAAAGAGATCTGAAACCCTGGTGGAAGGCTTGTCCCTCTACTATGTTATGTTGGGCCCAAACATTACGTTCTAGTTACATACTAAATGTTCTTATGAGAAGAAAAAGGGAGCATTAAGCCACAGTGGGGGCTAAATCTCTCAAATTGTCCTCATCTTGTCAAAGCTAACCTGGGAGTTTTTTCGTAAGAGCCAAGGCTTGTCATTAGAAAAGCAGAAAGGCTTGCTCCAACATTATTTAATTAAAATGTAGGGGTTCCCTGGTGGTGTAGCGGCTAGGCTCCAGTGCTTTCAATGCCATGCCCTGGGTTCAACTCCCAGCCAGGGAACCAGAACAAAAAAAAAAGGAAAAAGAAAAAAACGTTAGAGATGTCTGTGTGGTTTAGGAAGAAGCCAATTGTATTAATCTCTCTCTCTCTCTCTCTTTCTCTCAGTATATGTATAAGACAACAGGGAGAGTAGTCATAATGGTAAAATCCCAGATTAATAGTTCTCCCTCCCAGCAATTCCTTTTAAAATAGCTTAAATTAACTTTTGCTCTAGATTAAAGAAAAGAAAATCCTGGTAAAGAAATGAACAGTAAACAGCTCATATGTCACCCTAGTTGACTATGCCAAAAGGCAGACCTTTTTATAAAAAGTGTTATTTGATGTGAGAAGGCAAAATACTTGGGATTTACCTGATTTTGTGTCTGTTTTCAGTGCTGCTAATACCAACTGACCTGAGGTTTGCTGTCTACCCAAACTAGACTAGTTATTTATAATCTAGTCAGAACAGATTAAAGAGGAAATCTGGCCTGTGGGCTCTGTGAAATTTGTGATGATGATGATGATGATTAGAAGGGGTGGGAGGGGAAGGACAGGGCAAGAAGAGACGTAGTAGAAGTTATCAGATCAACCAATACTTATTGTGCAATTACTAAATACCAGATACTGTGGCAAATGAGTTGTATCATAGATGATCTGATCTAAAACTCATACTAACTTTACAAGGTGGGTACTATTATGAATCCCCCTTAACCGGTAATGAAACTGACGTGCACACAGGTTAAATAACTATGAAAGATGACGCAAGCATTGCCATTCCACAGCTCATGCTCTCATTACTTTGCTACTTCCACAGGCAACACAGAGCCTTATTAGCTGACATTTTTCTGCTTGGAGCTTAACTGGCCAAGCAGTCAGTACTGAATCCATTTCTTAATAAAATTTTATCTTAGATGGTCCAACAGTTGACAAGAGTCTTTTGTGATCTGCCCCTACCCCATCTTCTAGCTATTATCTTTCCTTCCACCCTTTTTTGCCTGTACCCAATGTCTCCATTGTTTTCTAGCACTTACCTCTACAAACTGTGCTCTTTATTATCTTATGCCATTTAATACAAGGATTCCTCTACCTGCAATTCTTTATTCACTTTATATAATATCAACTCATCTCTGAAGATCAAGGTTTAATGTCATCTTCTCTGTAAAGTCTCCCTTGATTCTTTCAAGCAGGGTTAATAATTCTCTCCTCTGTTTCCCAGCAGCCCACTATACATAACACAAATATAGTGTTAGGGCATTCGGTGCAATTTTTCTGTCTTTCTATATTTGCCTTTAGCACAGTTCTTTTTGATAGGCAGAGACTGCACTGTCATCACTGTATTCTTACTCTGTGTTATTGAATATATTACTCCTTTTGTCCCTGTAAGAGAACGGCCGTATCCACAGCCGCCACAGATGACCTGCAGATTTTAAAGTGCACAACTGCAGAGGGCACCATCCATAAAAATGACAAATGTGAATGACTCCTCTGATGTCTTGCAATGCATTCCCTGTAAAACTGAACACGACAGCCTCGCATCATGAGTAAGATATGAAAAATGTGAATGCATATGGTACAAATGGACTAAGAGGTACAGCACATGGCATCTATATAAATAACAGATCAGTGTGACAGAAGTTTGACTGTTAGTCTAAGCCTTCTTTGTCCTTTATGATCAGTTATATCCCAGTTTAAATAAAACCCTGAGACTATAAGGAGTAGTTAGTTCATAACTAACCCGGGTCATAATCTAAACATCTCCTAAACAAAATACACTCCTGAAAAATCTCAGTGGATTCTGTTTCTAATACTATGTCTACATTTGCTCAAGCATGGGCAGGCTAGCTTCATCAAAAATATATAGAAACTTGACCTAGTTAAGAGATTAGATGCTGTTGTTAGAAACAAATTGCTATTAGAGGAAGAGATATTCACAGGTGTTAACTATTGCCACAGTGGAGTTCTTTGGGCTTCAGTGGGGTTACACACCTACAGGAGTTCCTGGGCACTGGTATAGGTGCAGACAGATGCAGATAATCAACACTTCACCAAGCAAAACATCAAATCCCAAGAGGCAAGAGAGTGCCCCCGCTAAGCAAGAGAAAACAATCCAAACAGTGTGCAATGTATAAATAAAATCGACTTTCCTGTTTTAACTTAGCTTAGCCAGGCTGTCATCTCAAGGCCTGAGGATCAGCAGGTTGTCTATTTTGCTGAGACCATTCCTAATGAAGGCTCTATCTGTGGGATACCTTGCCAGAGCCTTCTAAGGCCTTACCAGGTCAGCTGAAGGGCTAATGATTGGAGGCTGCTTTTAATTTCCTCCCTGCTTCCCTTTTGTTATCTTACTGCTTGCCATCTCTCAGAGGCTTGTACTTGATGGATTCTGTGGAGATAAAGATAAGGGTAATTTCTTGCCTGGGATGCTTTTCTTTTGATCTTTTGTGGTTTTATTTTTGCACTTTGGAGTGTGACACTCCTGCTGTGTAGCCAGATGTGCCCAAATCCTATTGAGATGCAGCCCAAAACACACAGACCTAAGCAAGTATGTTCTGAGATGGCCAGAATTATTCATACTCTGGGCTGGGAACAAGGGTTGGGGGGCAGGGAGGGATGGAGGGGGACAGGAAGTAGGCGTGAGGCTTAAGGCAGAGAAAACACTGAGGGAAGGACAGGGGAAGAAGGGTCTGGAGTAGAGAGATGGCCCGCTGCCTGCTCTACTCTGTGTTAAGCAACGTATTTCACAGGGCCAGAATACATTCGATGTTGGGTACATAGAAAACAAATTACAGTTACTGTATAAAATTCCACATTTGCAGTGAAGGGCTATAAATAATGGTAATTAAGCAGCTCCTTCTCCAGCATCTTGCATGTTGACCCTGAGCAGACCCCTGGAGCTAACTGAACTAAAAATCCTCTTTAGACCTTGTCTTTTCTGGCCCCTCGCATCTTTCAAGTGACTGATTATGAGACAAACAGTGGTGTAGGCCATGGTCATTTTGAAGCTGTGATAATATAATACCACTGGGCTCCTGCTGCCCACGGTATCAGTCACAGCTGGTTTCGATCTGGCGTTCCAAAGGTATGAAAATAGTTCCACACCTACCCTGCCAGGACTCCTTAAGAAATTTTTGTTTCTGAACAAGTGTAGCTGAGTGACGGGTCGGCACAATGCACATGTGCTATCTTGCTCACTCTGCTGACTCTGGCTCCTGCCTGAGAAGTCATGTCTTAAATTTTGTAACTTTCCTTCCTGGAGTTGGTAGGCATGCCCTCCACTTTTTTGGTCGCATGCTGTTTTTCTCCTAGATTTCACCTTTTCCTTGATACCTTCACAATGACTAAATCACCCCCTTTCAGCACTTTCATTTCGTGTTCCTTTTTCAAATATTCAACTACTTCCTTTTCCACCCTGCTACTTGCTTTGTACTCTAGGTCTTACTTTGTTTTGTTTTTCTGGGAGATGGGGGCAGGACGAGCTTCATGGACATGTCACCTTTGCTGTCCTTCAGAAGGACCCTGTGCGTGGTTTAAAAAGCAATGTGGTGTAATGTCACCATCTGGAAATTCTTCATAATTTTTGAAAAAGGAAACTCACAAGTTATTTATTAGATCCTGAATGGGGGGCACGCATTTCCACAGCCTATCCCACCTCAGAAGGTGAACTCAGATTCACAGACCCTCCCACCCCAATAAGGTCTGCTCTGTGCTAGGTGTTTAACGAATGCTCAATTTTAGGGGAGTGTTCTTAATTAAGTAGTTAAGACTCCAGACTCTGAAGCCAGATGCTTAGGTTCAAATTTCAGGCTCCACCACTTACTAGCTCTCTGACCTTCAACAGATTACCTTTTTATGCCTTCGAATCTTCACTTGTAAAACAGACAATAATAACACCAATCTCATTAAGTTTAAGTCAGGATAAACTGAGTTAACACATATAAAATTCACATAACATTTTCTGGCAGGTAATAAATAAATACTACATGTTAGTTACTATTATTATTGTTATTATTAGTATTTGAAGATCTGTTTCTTTCTAATCGAATTTGATCCTGGTATGGAAGGGCAGCAGTGTTCAGAAGGTTTCCTAAAAAAGTTAAGACTCTCTCAGCAGGCTCTGAAGGATTTGGTCATTGGTCTGGGAGAGCTTACATTCTTCTCCAAGAGCAAATGAGCAGCATGAGGTCATCACCTCTGGAAGTTCCCACTGGCCCTAATTCAAGAAATTCATATCTCTCTCTCTCTCTCTCTCTCTCTCTCTCTCTCTCTCTCTCAGCTAGTTCTCCAGTATGAAGGGGGCCCCTCCCCAGGAGAGAGAATGACTGTGTACTGACAACAGCAATTCAGAGGCTTGCAGCTGCCTCGTCTCTGCCCTTCTTCTGACCAGCCCCTGGAGGGGCACCTTCATTATGGTTGGCCACAGCCACCACTCTCCTCTCCAGACTGGTGCTTAGGAGGCTCCAGGGAGGCCCACTGTGCTCTCTCCACAGTGATTACTCTGATCTCCAAGAAGCTCAGTGACTAAAGCAGACTGGACACTGGTAAACCCACATGGAGCCCTGTGAGGAGTGGGGCAGCAGGCATTGCTGACGGTGAGACCAGGACACTGGGAGCCCAGAGGTCAAAGTCATCCTGATAAGGGGAGAACTGGAACAGTTCTATGCAGGCCAAGTTCCAGTATCGTAAACAAAGGTTTTCCTGCCTGGGAAATAAGAATTCCCACACTTGCTATGGAATCATGAGGTTCCATGTTTATATCGCACCCCTCAGCGTTCTATTTATCCACTCCTCTCCCAGACATTATTATTAGAGTCTTATTATTATTAATTATAAGTATTATAGTCTTTATTATTCTAATAGAGCTTCACCAAAGCAGGAGTGTATCTGCTTCCTCAAGATGATTTCTACTTGACCATATTTCTCTTTATTTCTGTCTCTTATCTCTCTTTATTTCTTTCTTCATCCCCACACACCCACTTCCTGGCTTTCATAGTATAATAGTTGCTTCATGACATTTCTCCTTGCTAATTAAAGCAGTCCACTCAGATTTCAATAATTTAGAGAAGGTCACCATGGAAGTCAAAGTTTTCTAATACAGGGGAACACATTTATGCAGCCTAATTTACTCTAACAAGCTCATTTTTGTTTTAATGTTTTTAAATCTCAGTAATTTGATTAAATTGGAAGTTTTTGAGGAGAGTGTTGCAAGGATAATTACATGGTATGGTTTGTTTCCCACCCCAGCTTTATAGAGAAGTCAAATAATGGTGTAATGCAATGGAGCTTCTGGGACTTTCTAAAAAGAAAGGGTACAATAGCAGTGATACCAGAAATAGTGGGGTGCAAGAGGCTGGGAGGAGTGAAGGTCGTGGATGACAGAGGCACTGAGTCCAGCAGAAAAGCACACACAAGGGAGGTGCATTGCCTCCACTCATTCATTCTTCCTACAAATATGCACTGGGGAGCTACTAAGAGGCTGGCATTGAGCTGGAGCATGGGGATGCAATACGGAGCAGCCAGCCTGAGCCCCCACCCACACAGAAGTGCCAGTCTAGCTGGCAGGCAGTTAGTGGTTCTTACCAAAGTCTGAACAGAAAAAGGCAGTAAGAGACTTTCTCATCCAACCTTTCTGTTTTGTAAATGAGGAATTCAACCAGGAGGCACAGGCTTTGCAGAAATCATTGCCAGCACTGAGACTTACACCCAGATCTCCTGATTCCTACTTTAATGCACTTTTACCCCTTTCAATGTAACTCAAGGAATCCTAAAATGTTGCCTAAAATTTCTCCATCGGTGGCCTGCCAGGGGTCATGAGCTTTCCATGACTGATGTTCCTTCCCAAGAGGATACGTGTATTTTGATTAAATAAAAGCATGGTGTTATCTGAAGAGGTAACTGATCAGGGGGGTATCACAGAAAGCAAGAAGAGTGCACACCACCAGTGCAGCTAGATCCTCAAACATATAAAGGCCAGCAGGGAAAAGTGCCAGGCTCCAGGCTGCATGGTGCAAGGGTGGAAGAAGGCAAATGGAGACCCTCGGAAGGCGGTGAGGAAGAAGAGCGGAATTGGGAAAGGACCCAGTAGTCACGAAGCACCTGTACTGCACATGTGCTTCTATAGCAAACCCTCAGGACAATCCTGTGGGGTGAGTTCTGCCTGTTTTTGCCCAAAGGACCACTATTCGCCAAGAGGCAATGTTAGAATCTGAATCTATGATGGTTAGTCCCAAGTATGTATGTAGATATTCATTTCAAATAACTGCTCCACCACCCTGATAAAATTTTCCAGCTGCATCATTTCCTACAACTTAGGGCTTCATTATAGCCTTATATTTTATCTTACTTTATTTTATGTTTATTTTTTTTACTTAAAAATTTTTTCTATAACTATCAACATTCAATATTATATTAGTTTTAGGTGTACAGCACAGTGGTTAGACATTTATATAACTTAAAGTGATCCCTTTGATAATTCTAGTACCCACCTGGCATCACACATAGTTACTGCAATATTATTGACTATATTCCCTGTGCTGTATTTTACATCCCTGTGACTATTTTGTAACTGCATATTTGTACTTTCGATGAGAATGCAAATGGATGCAGCCACTATAAAAGAAAGTATGGGGGTTCTTGAAAAAAATTAAAAATAAAACTACTGTATGATCCAGCAATCCCACTTCTGGGTATTTACCTGAAAACATCTGAAACACTAATTTAAAAAGATATATGCATCGCTATTTTCATCACAGCATTATTTACAATAGCCAAGATATGGAAGCAAACTCTGTGTCCATCAGTAGACAATTAGCTAAAGAAGATGTGATACATATATACAATGGACTATTACCTGACTATAAAAAAAGAATGAAATCTTGATTTCTGGTCAAGATGTTTGAGTAGCTAAACACTGTACTTGCCTCCTCTCATGACCACATCAAAATTATAACTAAAATACAGAACACCATCATTGAGAATCACCTAAAGTTTACCTGAACAAAATCTTTTAGGACACACAGAAGACACTAACCACTTCAAGACTGGTAGGAGGGCTGGAGCCAAAGAACAGGCTGATCCCATACTCATAGGTGGCATTTAAAAATCAGGAGGGTTAGGAAAGGCAATAAAATGGTGGCATGAGAGGGACCCCTCAAAAACTCCTCTGGAGATTACAACTAAGAAAACACCTATACTTCAACCAAGGACCCTCTACACATTGCAAAATCACAGATAAGAAACCCACTCTTTGCATTAAGGTACCTGCAGGCAGGCAGAGGGTTAAACAAAGGAGAAAAAAAGGGGAAGAGCGGGGATGTGGCCTCACAGGTCCCAGCTTGGAACTCTATTGGGGGGAAGGAGGAAGGCAGCAGAGGGAGAGTGCCTCAGACCTCACTCAGTCCAAGGGACAGAGTAAAAGGAGGGCCAGAGGTAGGGGTGTGAGACGTTGTAGCCAGATCTCACTTTGGCCCCAAGAAGGTGCAGACTGAGTTCACAAGATGCAGTGGCCCAACTTCTCTCAGTTCCAAGATTAGGAGGAGTGCCAGGGGTGGTGAGGGGCCACAGTGCGACCTTGCTTCAGCCCGCGAAGCAGGAGAGAAGGAGATGCAGGCCCTTTTCTCTGCCCACAACTAGCCCTGTCTGTGGGATCAGCATTCAAGACAGCAGATCCCAAAATGCAGGGCAGAGACCTCAGGGCAAACTGAATACAGAAAAGCAAAAGCCAGCACTGCCCAGGAGCTGCTCTCAGAGACAGGTGGGAGTGAAGATACTAGTTGCCTCCCCTATAGCCCTGCAGACCTCTGCCACTATACCCCCTCATACTGTCAGTAGTGAGATTGAGAAGAAACTACAGCAGTGAGTGTCTGGTTAAGGAGAAGAATATCTATAAATAGAAAGGCTGCCAGAATGAGGAATCAAAGAAATACTTCTGAAAAGAAAGGAAAACAGAAACCCCAGAAGACAAGATGGAGCTAAACAATCTATCAGAGACAGAGCTCAATACCTTGATTATAATGATACTTAAGCAACTCAATGAAAATTTTAACAAAGAGATAGCAAGCCTAAAAAAGGACATAGACACAATAAAAAATGACAAAACAAAGATAATGATTACAATAAAGGAAATGAAGAATGCAACAGAAGGGATCTCCAGGCTAGATGAAGCAGAGGCTCAAATCAGTGATTTGGAAGATAAAAAAAACAGAAGACACTCAATCAGAACAACAAGAAAAAAGAATCCCCCCTCCCAAAAAACTAAAATGAAGATAAACTAAGACTCCATTGGGACAACACTAGCACAACAACGTTTGCATCACAGGACTACCAGAAGGGGAAGAGAAACAGCAAGGGATGGAAAACGTATTTGAAGAAATAAAGACTGAAAAATTTCCTAACCTGGTGAAGGAAATAGACATACAAGCCCAGGAAGCAAAGAGAGTCCCAAATAAGATGAACCCAAACCAGCCTACACGAAGACATATCATAATAAAAACAGCAAAAGTGAAAAAACAAAGAGGTAATATTAAAAGCAGCAAGAGAAAGACAAATAGTAATTTATAAGGGATCACCCGTATGACTGTCAGTGGATTAATGTATCCAGCAAGGCTAGAATTCAAAACTGAAGGACAGATAAAGAGCTTCCCAGAAAGAAAAAGCTAAAGGAGTTTATCATCACCAAACCAGTACTACACGGAATGTTAGAGGGATTTCTTTAAAATGGGAAAAAAATAAAAAACAGAAATTATGAATAACAAAATGACAAGAGCTACATACTATCAACAGTTATGAGTGGAGTATCAAACAGAGGAAGACAGATACAAGTTGACCTCACTTACAGGTGAAATCCAAAGAAGAAAATAAACAAGCAGAACAGGTACAGATTCATCAATATAGAAAACACCTGGTTTGTTGGCAGGTGGGAGGAGGGTTGTGGGAGGAGGTGAAATAAGGGGAGGGGATTGGGAAGTTCAGTTTGGTGGTTGCAAAGTAATAGTTATGGGGGTATAGGGTATACATGGGAATATAGTCCATAATGTTGCAATAACTATGGGTGGTGCCAGAGGGGTACCAGATTTGGTGGGGTGATGGAAGGAGGGCTGGAGGGGTGGCTGTAAAAGGCAGAGAAATCAAGAAGTACGAATTCATAGTCTAGGATGAGATTCACTTCAGATTGAAAGACACACACAGACCGAAAGTGAAGGAATGGAAAAAACTTTTTTTCACGAAAATGAAAATGAAAAATAAAAAGCTGGGGTAGCAGTACTTATACCAGGCAAAACAGACTTCAAAATAAAGGCTATAACAAGAAACAAAGACCAGTAATCCCCTTTCTGGATATTTATCCAAAGAAACCCAAAATGCTACGTGGAGGGAAAGTATGCATCCATATGGTCATTGCAACACTGTTTACAATGGCCAAGGTGTGGAGGCAGCCTAGGTGTCTTTTGATAGATAAATGGATAAAAAGGAGGGTGTGTGTGTGTGTGTGTGTGTGTGTGTGTGTGTGTATTGGGAGTTCCAAAAAATGTATACACATTTTAAGAGATGTTATCTTGGTATTACATAAATGCTGATGGTAATCACTTTGAGCACCTCCTATAATTGCAGAAGTCAAATGTGTCTTGTATTCATCTTTTGTTATCAGTATATATTTAATATTACAATTTTAATAGTTTTTTCCTTTCTTAAAATGTATATTAATACATTTTTGGCACCCTCTCTACAAACACACGCGCGCGCACGTGCACGCACACGCACAATTGAATATTGCTTATTCAAGGAATGAAATCTTGCCATTTGCAACAATATGATGGACCTAGAGGATATTACGCTAAGTAAATCAGACAGAGAAAGACAAATGCCACATGATTTCACTTATATGTGGAATCTAAAGAACAAAACAAACAAAACAGAAACAAACTCATAGATGAAAGTGGGGTTAGGTGGTAGGTGAAAAGGGGGAAGGTATTAAGAAGTACAAATTCATTTCAGTTTTTGACTGCTCTCCAAATATAATTAAGGATCCATATAAATCAGTGTATGTAGGTGAATAGAACCTATTCCAAATTGCCATTTGAGGTGAATAAACTCTTACTGAATTATTCTTTTTGTAAGAACAATTGACTTCCTGAAAAAAAGACACTCTTGCTCTGCATTGGCAGGTGGTAACTATCTTTGCCTGATGCCGATAGCCTAGTGCAGCACCATCCAAGGAACTTCCAGCAATAAAGGATATGTTCTGAATTTGTGCTTTCCAATATGGTAGCCTAGACACACGTGACTACTGAGCATTTGAAATGTGGCTATTATGACAAAGGAACTGAATTTTAAATTTTGCTTATTTTTAACTTAAAATAGCTATATCATGGCTAATGGCTAACATATTGGACAGCACATGTCTAAAAGATTCTGTAAATGTAACTTCCTTACCTAGAGCTATGCTTATCTGTTAAGCGAGCCCAGCATGTACTGGGAGAAACTGAAGAATGCTGACACTGATATGAAGACATAAAAGTCAGAAGCAATCTGGGGTAATAGCTTCAGTAACATCCAGGCATCATTAGTGGACTTAGGGATTCATTAGGTTTTGGAATCCCTTCACTGATGAGCAGGATGCACTTGTCTGATACAGCTAGCTGTGTCAC
The DNA here is from genome assembly GCA_004026885.1 of Lyroderma lyra. Taxonomy (NCBI): domain Eukaryota; kingdom Metazoa; phylum Chordata; class Mammalia; order Chiroptera; family Megadermatidae; genus Lyroderma; species Lyroderma lyra. The sequence goes on from PVJL010005569.1 coordinate 72,166, forward strand.
ATTACTTTACAGCAGAATGAACACTCTGGAAAGTTTATGTCCTTATTTAGAAGGCTACAAAGAAGAAAGAAAACCTCTCAGCATAAAGGATCATGTCCAACACAAAAGCACTTCCGAAATCTCCTTCGGATCAAAATCACAACAAGCACCGCCTGTGGATGTGAGTGCCATCCAGCACTGCACTGTGTCTTTTCACCCAATCACATTAGAATCTACTTTAGAGCTTTTTTTTCTTCCTCGGTGCTGTTTGATCCCCTCAAAACCATGCTCAGTTTTACAGTACTCTTAGCAATCTTGTCATAAGACTGAAGCAAATTGTGAAAAAGAATCTCTGAATGAAAAGCTATTATAACTTAACTAGAAATGTGATTATTATTTTTTCATGTTCTCTTTTATGTTTTCATTCTATTAAGTGAGTACTAATCCACAAAAGGATTTTAAGTTGGTATAAACTATGTAGTTGAACTTCCATAATAATTCTCAGTGATTGAACTATATAGTCAATATGGCTTCTAATTGCAGAGCACCTTCCTCTCAGAAGCTTAAGGCTTCATACTCATTCTGTTTCACTCCCAGAGCAGACAGAGAAATCTACCCTTTCTCTCTCCCACATTTTCCATATTCCAGGTAAATACCAAGTGTCCACTGTGCTAGGCACTGCTTTAAGAGTTGTACATGTGTTAGCTCATTTAATCCTCACAACAACCTTTATGAAACCACTATTATATTGTAGATGAGGAAACTGAGGTGCAGAGAGGCTAAGGAGCTTGATTATTCAGTAAATATCAGGAGCCGTATATGCACATAGCTAGCACTGTGCTAGGTGTCACAGGATGATGCACGATTATTGCATTCAAGAAATTTTCAGTCCAGGAAGGGAGAAGGTACACACCTGGCCAAGATTCAGAGAGATGGCATGATAAATTCCATAGAAGTTGTCATGGCAAACCAAATATAGTCAGAACTAAAACTGGCCTTAATATGAGAGTGAAGTCTCTTTTCTGTCTTCTGTCTGCTGAGAGCCCTTTAAGTTAGAGTTAAGGCTTCACTCTCCAGAAATGGACAATATCCAAGCTTGTCCAACCTGCAACCTGCAGGCATGTGGCCCAGGACACCTTTGAATGTGGCTCAACACAAATTCAAAATCTTTCTTAAAACAGTATGAAAATTATACACAGACCTTTTTTTTTTTCCTTAGCTCATCAGTTAGTGTTAGTGTTAGTGTATTTTATGTGTGGCCGAGGACCATTTTTCTTCCTCCAGTGTGGCCTAGGGAAGCCAAAAGGTTGGACACCCCAACTATTTATGTTTAAAACATGAAAATAATCTCCTAAAACACTTTACTGTTCTTATGCATAAAACAGCTGCAGCCATAATGTCCAGTCAAGGCGCTGCCTCATGGAGCACACAGAGTGCTTTCCTGTGATGCTGATAAAATCCAGATCTCCACCCACAGTGGGTGTTGAAAGAACCTCATTACCATATTACCACTTCTGCTCCAGGAAATGAATTACAGCCAGGTGGTGTCCTACCCACTTCAGAAACCAGAGAAGTGGCACGTATAAAGATGACTTAGAAAACTTTTGGAGGGTAAAGGAATACGAACCATGTTTCTTATTATGCCAGTTCATTCTTTTCCCTCCTCCCCAACAGACAATGATAAGCTGCCATGTTTATACAGGGATCGTTACTAGGAAGCAATTATAGTAAAAGGCTAAACCTATACTCTGTCATTTTATTATTACTTTAAAAAAATATTTTTCTATAAATACACTTGGGGGAGAGGAGGAAACCAGACTGTGCAGAAAATGACAGATTTTGAACAAGAAAGGGACAAGAAATAAATGGTGATTATGACAGCATCTAAAGCTAGTCTTCATGGGTCATGGTGATCATTCTCCACAGAAAAGTAACTATTAGTCACCCAAGGCCACTCACATCATTTTATTCAAAGATATGGGAGGCCCCCTTTCACAGGTAGTGAATCTTAGGACAGGCAAATGAAGAGTTTAGAGAGCAGAGAGAGGAGCATCAGATGTCTGCAGGGAAAATCCAGAGCTTTGGCCTAGAATAAATTGTGGGGCTCTGAAAAATGATTTTCTAAAATTCCCCAAAGTTGGTAGAAATATGGAGCTTTTTCTAAACTGAGTTTGAATATATTTAGCGAGTTTGCAATAGATTAGAAAACCTTGCTGTGGTATGCCACCTTGTTAAGGACATTTGTGGAAAGGATTCCCCGTGAAAATCGCCTCCTGTGTTGAGTCAGCTGATGGCATTTCCAATAGCGGAAGGGTGTCAGTCTCTGATAATACTCTGTAGATGTAACAGATAGCTATGAACATATTCAAGCGCTTGTCAGGTTCCTCTGGTCTTCTTAACTGGATGACTTTCTTTGTATTTTAAGTTTTAGGGTTTTTTGAGGTGGGGCATTTTACCAAAATGTCACATGGCCCCCATTTTATATAAGCATTAAAATATGTTTACATCCAAATACAAGACTTGAAATTTATTTGCCTATTTGACATAGTCGACATCTGTATTCTACTACATAACAGCAAGTAACTGAGGTGCAACCCCATTTTCATTCATGAATAGAATGAGATAAAATGGTTTGGGGTGTTATTATCAATGAGCAGTGGACTGAGAGGGGAGTCGGCTCTCCTAACAAAGCCTGGGCCCAGTAGGAGGCAAGGAAGAGTAGGAGAGAAAATGGGAGGATGAACAGATGTGCAGACAGACTTGACAGATGGATGATTTTCCTGAAAACGGATGCCTCACCTACACAGCTGTACTTGTTTGGTTTTTCTTTATGGTTCCCGCTCTCAAACCCTATGATTACACCTTTATAAAGATGTCTTTTGTCCCCTGCCTTCTGTCTCCTCCTCACCTTCCCACAGCACATCCCCAGGTGAACGGATCCATCAAGTCTAGGCTCAAAATTTCCTAATGTTCCCAGCGCTGCTTGTGTTCGCACATGCTCCTATGTGACTTCTGAGACAATTACCATATTTAAAACACTCACTGGATAATGGTACAGTCTTCTAGGCTGAGGAGTTCTGTTATTTTCTGAGGGGAAGAGGGAGCTTTGTTTACTTTATCTGGAACAAGGGAGAAATCTAGAAGGTACTAAATGACATTTATTGGGATCAATTTTCCTTCTGTTTTAAGGATTTAGGTTTGTTTGTTTTTTCCTGGTTTTTCACCCCTCACATTCTATCTCTCAAATGAACATTTAAAAAAAAAATGTTAGGAGAAAAAAGGAAAGAACAATTGAGAGAGAGGGGGAGAAGGGAAGAGGGAGGGGGAGGGAGAGGGAGAGGGACACCAAAGGAGAAGAACTTGCTAGAACAGGAATAACCAAATAACCAAGATCAAGGAGGCAGCCAGCTCCTGCCATTTCTCAGGATTTCTCTCTGGGCTAGACTGCACCCATTTGGAGCTCTGAAATTCTAAGGCTTTCCTTCCTCCAAGGTCCTGTCCAGAGTAGAATGTCCTGTTTAACTAGAATCACTGTAAACAGTAACTTGGAAGGGCAATTTAAATTGTTTTTGTAATTACAACCTTTGCATTGGAAAAACATGGCCTTCTAATTTACATGCCCTCCTAGAGCGAAGGTCTGATACACGCTGATCTGCAATGTAAATCACAAGGAAACCGCTGCTACTACATTTAAAAGAGCGGCTCTCTAACTCAGTAGTCAAGTGTATTGAGTTTGTTTTGTTTATTATTACTTTTTTCTCTCTCAGAGCTGGTTTAAAAGCTATTTAATCAAGTAAACATAGTCCTGAGCAGAAAAGCAAATGGAAAGGCAGGTTTTAGGATATAGCAAAGCTAAGGAGGTGGAGCAGATGTTCGTCTCTCAAAAGACTACAATGGTAAATGCATTTTTGAAATTTTCTCTTTCACACATACATATACATAACTGCAGCCTTTATTCTGACAGTCGTTTTTATCTAGAAACAGTAGGAAAGCAACAGCTACAGTGGAAATTTTTTTGAGGAGGTAAAGTTATCATCATCTACTATTTTCTTTTTAATGTAAATTGTTTTAACACTTAGGGACTTAGTCATCTCATCAGTATTTAACTGATTGGCAATTTGGTTTTGGCAAACTTTCTTGCAATCCACAACTTACATTCTACAACTGCCCCCTCTTTCCTCTCTACCCCCATTTCCTTCTCCAGGCCCCTCAGCCTCTCAATCTTCTCCCTGCCACTTGAACACCAAGGTAGAACCCTGAGGGGCACGAAGTCTGAACATGGAACTTTGGTACACAAGGTTACAGTTCAATCCCAGATGGAAAAATCCTGATCTTCTGCCATTGCTAATCATATGAACTCAAATATACCTTCCAGGCCTCTTAAATCTTCTCCTAAATTAGTTTCAAATAATACACACACACACACACGCACACGCACACAGACACACACACACACACACACACACACACACACACACACACACACACACACACACACACACACAGACACACACACATGCACAGACACACAGACACACACATACACACAGACACACACACACAGAGACACATACACACACGCGCGCGCGCGCGCGCGCGCACACACACAATGAATTCATTGGAACAGTTTCACAAATTCTTGAATGATTTTGTCCCCTAGGGCTGGACACACACATTTAAGTGACGTAAAGCTGTTAAATAAACCCACTTTGTCATACTTTTTTCTTCCTATACTTATGCTGCCAGCAATCAAGACACAGTGCAGCTGCAAGGCCTTCTGCAGATCACACAGTCTCCTCCATGCAGAGTGGCAAGCAGCCATTTCTCACCATAACTTACGTGCCTGTGTCATTGCTGGCACCATCCTGCTGATTCACCCTTACCCCTTCTTCATGGGAAGGGAGACACCCCAAATGAAAACTTGCACGGAAAAGAACATACTTTGGTTCAATGGTAAATTCCAAGTTGCCTTTCCTCTGCCAAATAACGATAAGACTCCTAATCTTAAATTTCAACCTCAAAAGAGATCAGAGAGGGTCTGGGCGTGGGGGATGAGGGGAAATCAACTGAGCCATGAGACTCATTCATTCTGATTTGTAGCAATTAAACACAAAATATGAAATTAAAAACAAGGGGGAAAATGTTAGCCAGTCCATTAAGTGGTGGCAAAAAACAAAAACCAAAAAGCCACTTTTTAAAATTGTTTTCACATGAAGGAATAAAAGAACTGAGAATGCTCATCTTGGAAAAGAAAATTATAGGAAGGCTTGGGGTGTGGGGACAAGGAAACCTCAGTAGTTTCTGAATAGCTGAAGTATGGCAAAAGGAAAGAACAGGTTCAATGTATGTGGGCCCAAGGAGAAGAACTAGATTCAATGGGTAGAAGTTATAGGAAACTATATTTTGAGAATGTTTAGACTATTAGGTAGAAGTTTATAATAGTCAGACCTACCCAGTGATAGAAAGGGGCACCTTAGTGGTAGTTTAAACAGGAAAAGGCTGAATGAACATCAAGGAATTCAATTACTAAAGCTAGTTCCTTCTTATTTGAATCTGGTGTATGATGAAAGGAGCACTGGATCAGGAGTCAGCAGTTTCTGCTTTGTCACTTAACGGCTAAATTATAGTAAGAAAATAAATCAATTCATTGGAACTTAGTTTCCTCATCTTCAAAATGAAATACTTAGATGTGCTTTCCTTTACATTTTTTTTCTACAAGTTATTTAGAAAAACTGATGATGTATCATTTAGACACAATTTGGGCATGCTATCTGTAGGTATTACACATTTCTCAAATTTTACTCTCACTATACAGATTGCCTGAAAGCGTTATTATTTTTATGCATTGCAGGGAAAATCCCTCTTGTAACCAGAGGTGCATACAGATTTGGGGAAACCTCTGTTTCTTGCAAATGGTATAGCTAAATTTGTTCAGGAAGTTGTAAGTAATAGAGTGGGGAAAAGTGTGTTATACCCAACTAGGATTAGAGCTTACTGGTTTTATTGATGATGCATTCTGCTCAGTGTTGTTCAAAGTAAAATAGAGAACCATGAAAAAGATTCAGACTATACTTGGATCTTTTAAGACTCAAGATAAAGGTTCAGTGAAGCACAGTAGTATTTCTTCCCCTCAAACTGAGGAACCACAAGATTGGATATTGGCAAATCCTGTTATCTCAATTGCTCCTCTATGCCCATCACTGAACTCTCACATTCATCACATTCTTTGCACTCATCCTCTACCTCCACCTCCACCCAACATACATGTCTGTACCAAATCATTCAGAAAACATTTCATTAAAATATCTTATGTTAAGATGGTATGGTTAAATTTAAAGGAAGAGTATCTGTACCTTTATATTCTTTCTACCTTGGGAAAACTAAGAATAGAATCACTGGAATTATGAGCACTCCACCTTTCTGTTGAAAGCCATTATGACATTCAATGGGGAATGTGTATTTGTCTATATCTTATTCTATTCTTACATCACCAAAAGCTATAGCCTCAAAAAGCATTTATTGAGAAAAATGCAGGCATACTAATGACCACGGAATGATGCCAAGACATCGAAAGTTACCTTAGAAAATGAAAGGGCGGGGTGGAGAGAGAGAGAGAGAGAGAGAGAGAGAGAGAGCGCGAGCACTTATCAATAGAGACGGCTTAAGAATCCCACAGAATAAAGAACTAAATAAGATTTTAAATTCAGGTTCCTTGTGAAACATATTTTTCAAAATCCTAAAACTCTTTCCAGCCACTTATCTTAAGATATATCCTTCATAATTGTCTGCGTATACCTTGTCTCTATGTTAATAGCCAAAAAAAAAAAAAGAAAGAAAAGAAAAGATTCTTCATACAACAGTCTTGACAACCTTACCCAATATTTTACACAAATGGTACAAAATTGGCTACATATTATCCTTAGGATAAGAACAATTCTTTTTCTTTCCTGACAAATTCTTACTTCCTACCTCTTCTAGGCATTGTCCTAGGAGCTTCGGTGGACTCAAAGAAGAGATTAACATGTTCTCCAACCTTAAGTAATTTATCCTCAAGCGGAGAAAATCAGCTTTATAATAAAATTTAAAATAATATGATAAGGGCTACAAAAGAGATAGAAGTTTAGAGGATAAAGATATCAATTCTGCGGGACAAAATCAGAGAATTCTTCATGGAAAAGGTAATGTATGACCTAAGTATGATGCATTCCCAATGAGAACAGCATATGGAAAGGCATCAAGGACCAAGGTAGAAAGCACTGCAGGTGTGCCTTCTTATTAGCAGCATAAAGTGGAAGAAAAATCATGATCTACTACCTGTGCCAGGAAAAAATGTGATTTTTATTTGGTTGGCTCTAGGAAACCCTTGAACCTGCTCATTATGATCAGGGGACTCCTAAGGATGCAGGTCTAAAGAACTGAGTCCTCCATTATAAGGAGAGAACACATAACTCTTTAGGAAATATCAGTGTAATTTGTCATCATAAAACTCAGTATCTTTTGTGAGGTCCTTGGGGTACCTTGAAAAGGTTAATCATGAAGGTTCTTTTTTAACAGAATTTGACTGAAAGTAGAATATATATACATATTTTTTTAAATAAACTGTCAATAGAAAATGAAGCCAGCTATATTCAAGACGCTAACAGTACCTCCCATGACCTCTGTGTAGAGCTGAATAAACCTGTTTATAGAGGATTACTCATTAGAGATAATGATGTCCACTATCCCAACAATATACATCCAACAACTATTTTATGAAAATTCTATCAGCCTGATGTGTGTACATGACACTAGCTATGTATAGGCAGAGAGTAATCAGAATAAATTTTCCTGGGTGACTGGGTATTTATAGCACAATATATCCAATACTGGGGATATATTTAATGTTCAGGAAGTTTTGCAAGACACTCTAATCCATTAGATGCTTGAGAATATAAACAAAAACTGTCAGTCAACTAAACCTTCATTCATTTCTCTCTTTTTACTTCATAAACAGATGGCTGAAGAAAGTCTAAACGACTAACTCTCTTTAGCATTCAATGTACAACTGGGAATGGAGTTAGCATGACTGAGATCAACGATCCATACCAGAAGGTGCTTCACCTTAGAAGGTGAGCTCCTCACAGGTCTACATGCTACCTCATAAACCCGAACTACATTCCATCCTTCTTTACTTTTTTTTTTTTTTCTGCTTTTTGGTATGTGGGTAGCTCCCTGGCTGGGAATCGAACCCAGGCCGCAGCACTGACAGCGCCAGCGCCGAAGCCTTAAGCCACTACACCATCAGGGAACTCCCTCCATCCTTCTGATGAGACATTTCCTCTCTGAATCAGTCTCAGGACGTGAAGAAAACAGTGTTTATTCAAGGATGCCACTCTCCTGAGCTTCTCAGGTAGAGTGGTAAACATAAAAAAGCTTGTTAAAGAGAAAAAGGTTATTGATAAGATAGCTTATCTTCAACACCTTATCCTACTTCAATATTGAGGCTCTTTCAATAAATGATAAAAATTAGCCAATTATTTATCTATATGATACAAATATAAATAAATAGAAAATGTTATTATTCATTTATTTATTAAAATACCATTAATATTAGTCATTGCTTCATTAATATTATTTCTTTAGTCGAACATAACCTCTTCCATTTCAGTGGGAAATAGATTCCCAGCTTCCACATTTATATATACTATATACTGACTTAATGTTTGAAGACATCTCACTCCTTCAATCAGGGACTGTCCTTATTTATTTTCAGATCGACTGGATAGTGGATGTTAAAATCCTGTTTTAATTTTATTCTTTTGGAACATGTCATTTCTTTTGGTCAAAGCTGTATTTTCCATTTTATTTTGATGACAGTTAAACATAGTACTTTGCTCTCTCAAAAAATCTTCCATGTCAGAGCTATAAAAGAACATATGAAAGGTTCTAAATTTTTCAGTTGTTGACCAAATAGTTTTGGACCACCCTTACTTTCGTATAAGACACTGAGTTGAGTCATATTTAAAATGCCAGGAAGAATCAAACATAAATTTAGCCATGAAGGAACCACTATAGTAATTCAGTCATAGGTATTTACATAACAAAGTAGAAAGTGGTAAATGTCAAGGAAAGGAGATATTAGCTGTTTGGCACAGTCTTGCCTGTTGGTTAAGGGCATGATCTGTAAATTAGAAATCCAGATCTAAAGTTATCCACTTTACTTCGGGTAACTCTTGTGCCCTCTCTCTAAGGATTTCTTCTTAGGTGAATTAGAAATAATAATAACATCTACATTATGAGATTTTTGTGTGGGGGGGTTAAATGAGATAATGTACATAAAGAACTTTTTATTTTAAAGAACAGCATTTAATGTTTACCATTACTATTATTACCAGTAAAGTAAGAAAACAAGCATCACAAAATAAGATTTAATATATGAGAAATTTTATAAACAAGAGAGAAAGAGGGAGAGAGAGACACAGAGAAATCATGTCCAATTTAGGAATCAGGAAATTCTTCAAAACTTTTTGACATTTGAGTTGACCCTTTCAGCGTTATTAAGATATAAACACATGAAAGTGGGAGGACAGAACATTTTCTTCAAAAGACATATAACCAAGAAACCATCAGGTATCCATGGGAATAAGAGGCTGCTCAGCTTGAGAGGTGAGCAGGGTATGGGAAGAAAGAAGCCAAGGTGGGCTGCTAATATTCTTTGAACATAGAAATGTGACCTTGATTCTGTAGGAAATGTAGAACCCCTCAGGAGTTTTAGTGATGAATGTTATCATATAACCAAAATAGTGTAAGTCATAAATGTGATAATGATGCCATCTCTGACGTGGGACAGAAAACCTTATAAACAGAATCATCTGATGAGTTAAGATAAAGAAGTCGCTCATGATCCTATTTTCTTAAATTTCTATTTACACTAAAGTACAAACAGTTTGGATCCATAATTTCTGTCCTAAACTCAACAGCAGTAACTAAAAAAGCTACAGTTCTCTTTTAAAATATTAGTTGTCCATATCCTTCTAGGTATTTTAATAAAAATGCAAATAAACACAAGCTTTTGCATTAGAAATATGTGGATTTGGGTCTTTTCTCCCCTCCCCCCACTACTTTTTATGTTAGTGATACAGAAAAGCAAACACCAAACACTGTGTTTAAGTGGAAGGGCCAGGTCTATGGAGACAGCTGGTGGAAAAGGTCAGAGACATGATTCAGAAGAGTTTGTGGTTTGCTGCTGTCACTTGAAATATTGAGGCCATATGAAAACGAGCCCCTGCCAACAGAATACCTTGAGTATCATATCCCAAAGATATCCAACAATTTGACCCCATGTTCAAGTTTACTCTTTGAAATTCAATGTCCCAACATTTATTTAGTAGCCGCTATATGTACAAAGTACAAGGCTGGTGTATTTAAACCCTTGTTCCTGACTTGGTTTCTGCCCCAGTGAATGCTGGTTTAGGAGTCCAGAGCAGGTTTCGTAACAATAAAGAATTATTCTATTAAAAGGCTACTAATCTCTAGTCATTGTTTGTGATACCCATACTATGAAATTAGTTTGTTTTTTTTAAACTAGGTAAGTTAAATTAGAAACTTGATTTGTGATAAAGAGACATGACTGGGTTATAATGAAACATGTTTTTGTGACAACAAACACATACACATTTCCTTAGGGATGTTGAAAAAATAAAATGCTCTTTTATTACACTGGCTTTTGAAATGAGTAAACTGCTCTGAAGCTGACATAAAATCATGCCTCAATAACAGATCCTACTTTGTTAATTTGTTGTGGTTGTGTTGTTGTCATGCACTACACAGTAATGGCATGAAACCTTCAAGTGTTATTTCATCTTGCATGGATTAGGAGTTTATCTCCGAGGAGCAATAACCAAGATCAAGCCAGTATTTTATTCTTGAATGTATTCAATAACATTAGCATTGAGACCAAATTTCAATTTACTCCAGGCAGTTACCAAAATTTGTTTTTATATTAGGCCTTATCTCTAGATCCATATTTTTTATAATGATCTCAATTCCACTTTCTTTTCTGCATTTTTTTTGGTAGTTACAATGCCTGCTTAAATGCAGTTAAAATTCATTGTAACACCTTATTTATACAATAGCCTCACACAATATTTTCTATAATAATAGTATTTACATTTTAAAACAATCAGGCAAAGGCCCTAGGAGCAGAAGAACCACTAGATAATATTTCCCTGTCTTTACATTCAAAACATCTTGGCACACTGATATTGCGGTGAAGCTTAATACTGTGAATGTCTCTCCTTTGGGCTTAACCAGATGCACCAACATGCCCTGTAGAGTCATGAATGGTGAGCAAATAAACAAAAGTGTCTCCATATCATAGAGATATTAGGCTGCACCTGCAAAATCTCAAATAACATCTTCAGATGAGGGAATCAAATCAAATCCACAAAGAGTGCCTTGGCTTTCAGAAGAAAATAATTATCAAATGCTTAACAGTATTGTTCCTAAGGAATAAGATTCCATTTTGTGAGGGGAAAGCAGACCTAGATAAATGACTACAGGCTGAACCAGTCTAGGTTTATGCCATGGATAGAAGTGTGTCACCCAGGACCTGCTCTGGGATTGCTGGGGAGAATGGAGTTTGGTAGATTCTGCTACTAGATGCCCTGGTGCTTTCACCCAGCTGTCCTATCCCATATCCTTGAAGAGCAGAACTATAGCACAGTGCAGCACCTGCTTGGCTAAGAACAAAGCTAGCCACCCAAAGTTTCTAATTTCTGTAATCCTGTTGTTTCTTCCATCACAAATGTCTCTTCTTCCATTCTCTACTGAATAACTCTGTCTCCCTTCAAGACACTGCCTAAACATCTCCTCCTCTGAAAGATTTGCCCTGAGTGCTCCAACAGAATTAGTTACTGGTGGTATGGTTTAGAAGGAATAGACAGTGTGTGTGTGTGTGTGTGTGTGTGTGTGTGTGTGTGTGTACCCCTGACTCAAGGAAGCTGGCTTTGAATACTGGTTAAGGCAACTTCGAGCTAAATGATCTTGGGCACATTATTTAAAAGCTCAGAAATTCTGCGCTCTTACCTATAAAATTACACTTTTTCTCACAGACTGCTTTATAATGAGATAACATATTGTTACAGACTGAATGTTTGTGTCACCCTTTCTCCAAAATTCATATGTTGAAATCCCACTCTCTGAGGCAAACAAAGGTGAGTCCTTTGGCAGGTGATGAGGTCAGGAGGGTGGAGCCCTCATGAATGGGATTAGTGCCCTTATAGGAAATGAGGGCAGCAGGAGTAGTGACAGCTTGTATATTTGATTCTCATGTGTGTGGTGCTGTTCTAAGACTTTCTATATATTGTCATTAATTCTCACACAGGTACTATAATGAAGCCCCAACCTCTCTGTTTTACAGTTGAGGAAAGAGAGAAATAGAGATGTCAGATAACTTTTCCAAAGTCGCAGCCTTAGTCACGAACACAGGCTCTGTTTAAACCAGTCTGCCTCTAGAGCTCATGGTGTGCAATGTGTTAGTTAAATCAGGTAAAGAAAGAGCTTTAGACCTAAATATGTGTTTTAGGTGTGTTCTTTAGGATGGAAATTTTGAAATTATTTTGAGCAGAAAGATTATGGAACTACATAAAAACAATAACAACAAAACAGATTTAATGGAAGAAAAGGAGAGCAAAGAACAGAGACTGCCAGGCAACAGCACCTAGGTATTTACACAGCAAAGTGGAACAACCTTGGAAACTCTTCTGTCCCAAAGCATTTTCCCCACATAGCCATAGGTTTTTGATTTCTACCATAAAGGCATGTCTGAATTTCTAGAAATAACACCAAGTTCACCGACAGTAAAAGATTAGTGATTTATAATGTGTAGGAGATTGAATTTCTTTAGAAAAATACAGTGAATGTGTGACCATTGGTTTTCCAAGTACAGATGTCGTGAAGGGGAAAACAAATTATGGAGAGACTGAAAGAACATAGAAGAGACTTCGTATCTCCTACCCAGCTTTTAAGATTTGGCATGCATTCGCCCTTTTAGTAGAAGGAGATTTCTCACTGACTATAGAAGAAAACATACAGAACAAAGCACTGTTACTTTGGATACTCTCATTGTTCCCTATAAGTTTTTAAATATCTCCAGTTAGTTCCATCTGTGCCTGAACTGTGATTATGGATGGCCAGCAGGCCATTGAAACAAGTGTTGTAGTCTAGAACAACCCCAGAAATTTTGATAAATAATCTTAATTGTTAGTTGAAGGCAGAAAGCTACTTTCTGTCAGAAGCACCTGCTCCACTGAAATTTCAACACTGGCTGTGAATCACTATCCATGTGTTGGAAAAAATACCAACTACGTTGGGTTGGGTTTTAATTTAGGTTTTACTTTTCACCAGGTACTGTAAAGCTGTCCCTGACATTCCAAGGTAAATCGGCTTCATGTTAAGAAACATGTCTCAGTGGAATCATAAAAGCTAAGGTAGGATTGCAGGTTGTCATCAATTCTACAAACATCAGTTCTGCTCAAGTTAGGTAGGACTCTGACAGCATCAACTGCTTTTTTAATGTTGTAAGAAAAAAATGCAAAAATTCAGTAAGGACAGAAACTTGGCACCATTCCTAGATGAGAAGACTGTACTTTTAAAACTATTTTTATAAAACTAGAGAGACATTAGCAAATCTTATCACTATAATTATTCTGTTTCTAAATTTAAATTGTCTTTATTTGATTTTTATTTAAAGTCACAGAACTCTTTTCCCATTACCTGTGCTATCATCTGCTGGTTGAACTCCCAGTCACCTCAGCCCTCCTAAACACAACTATAGCATAGAAGCAAAGTGACAGACATGGAGGAACTTTTAGGGATTAAATTTAAACTCCTTGTTTTCCATATGTGACCCAGAGTAATTAAGTGGCTTTCTTAGGCACACTGAACAAAAGGAGGCAAGGATCTAGGTAATGCGTGTCCAAAAACCCTGGTCTCCTGATGCTATTTCACTGCCTTCCAAAATTCTATTTTGCCTTTGAAAGGAAAACCCTGAGCATCACGCAAATCTAGTATCCTAGCATCCCTGCACTTTATTTATTAGGAGAGGCAGACATACCTGATAACCAGAACTCACTGATGTAATATGGTTAGCAAAAATGAAGTTATTAAACTAAATCTTTGTCTTATTCTTCAAGAAACTTATTTCCTGGCATAGGCAGCAACATGGTTTCCTGATGATATTATATACAACATGACTTTGAGTGATAAGTAGACCATTTTACAATGGTTATATATTTAATATTTTTAATAGCTGTATGAGATATAATCCACATAATGAAATGCCCATATTTAAAATGCACAGTCTGGGAAGTGTAGAAAAAATATGTATATTATACACCTGTGAAACCATCACCATAATCAATATAAGAATATACATGTATATCCATCACTTCTAAAAGTCTCCTTGTGTCATTCCTACCCTCCTCCAACCTCCCAAACCCTAGGCAACAAGTGATTCGTTTTCTCTCCCAATAGATTTGTTTGTATTTCCTAGAATTTTTGTTAAATGTAATCATTAAATATGGATTTTTTTTTTGGTGTGGTTTCTTTAACTTAGTTCATGAACTCAGATTCATCCATGTTGTTGCATGTATCAACACTGCAAATTTTACAGTTGCAGAGTAGTGTTCATTGTATGGATATGCCATGTTAATCTGTTCACTTGTTCATGGACATTTGAGTCATTTCTAGTTTGGAGTTATTACAAATAAAGCTACTATAAACAGTTGTGTACAATTCTTTGTATGGACACACATTATCATTTCTCTTTAGTGAATATCTAGGCATAGAATTGCTGTGTATTTAACATTTTAAGAGAATGGCAAATTGTTTTCTCAAGTGGTTGTACCATTTTACATTCCCAATAAGAGAGTATGAAAGTTCCAGTTCTTTAAATCCTTGTCAACACTTGGCATGATCAATATTTTAATTTCAGTCACCATAAAAGGTATGTAGTAATATCTCACTGTCTTTTGGTGGGGGGAGGGTAGTTCCCTGGCTGGAAATCGAACCCAGGCCACGACGTTGAGAGCACCGAAGACTAGCCACTACACCACCAGGGAACCCCTCACTGTATTTTAATTCAAATTTCTCTGATGCCTAATGTTGAGCACCTTTATATGCTTATTTGTCAATTTGTATAACTTCTTTGAAGAAGTGTCTGTTCAAAGCCTTAGCCCAATTTTTAACTGGTTTGTTTGTTTGCTTATGGTTGAGTTTCAGAGTCCTTTTTAGTTCTGAATATATGCTCTTTATTAAATATATGGCTTACCTGTGTTTTGTCTTTTCATTCTCTCAGCATTATCTGCTAATAACTGGTAGTTTTTAATTTTGATAAAATCTACTTTATTAATTATTTCTTTTATGGATCATGCTTTTAGTTTCATATCTGAAAAACACCTTTGCCTAAAGCAAGAAAATAAGTTTTCTTCATGAAGTTTTGTATTTTTAGGTCTTAGATTTAAGTCTGTGATCCAAAATCAAGTTAATTTTTTTTGTAGAAGGTTTAATATTAATTTTTTGTGTACAGTATGAGAGGTATAGATCACATTTCTTTTCTTTTTCTTTTTTCTTTTTGCATATGGCTATCCATTTGTTCAGCATCATCTGTTGAAAAAACTATGCATTCCCTGTGGCACTGTATTTGTGTTGAAAATCAAGTGTCCATATATGAGTAGATTTATTTCTATACACTCTATTCTATCCCATTGACCTATTTGTTTACCTTTACTCTGATACCATACTGTCTTAATTACTGCAGTTTTATATCTCTTATAGTCTTGTAGTGTTAGTCCTCCAAGTATATCTTTTTTAAAGTTATTTTGGTATTTTAGGTGATTTTCATTTCCATACGAATTTTAGTTTTAAATTTCTGCAAAATGCCTGCTGCAATGTGATTTGGAATTGTATTGTATCTATAGAACAATATGAGGGGAACGGACATCTTAACAATATCAAATCTTCCAACCCATAAATATAGTATAGCAATCCATTTTTTGGACCTTCTTTAATTTTCTTTAGTGATGCTTTATAGTTTTTAGTATATAGACCATGCACATCTTATCTTTAAATTTATCCCTAAATACTTCTTCTTTTTTTTTTGCTATTCTAAATGGCTTTGATTTTTTTATTTCAATGAACAAATATTCATTGCTAATATATATGAGTAAAACCGCAATTGATTTTTTGTACATCCACCTTATATCTTAAAACCTTGCTAAACTCAATTTTACTAGTTTTTTTGTTTGTTTGTTTGTTTGTTTTGTAGATTCCAATAGATTTTTCTACATAGATATTTATACGGTTTGCAAGTAAAAGAGTTTTACTTCATTTTTCCTACCTAGATGACATTTTTTTTCCCTTGGCATATGTTGCTGCCTAGAATTTCCAGTATAATATTGCACTGTTCAATACTTAACTGAATCCTCAAGATGAATGGACACTGCAGATCAATGGAGCTCTCTCTGCAATTCTCTCTTTTCCAGTGCTCTGTGCTGAGAACTCAAACAACCTTGACCTCCTCACACATTCAGCTTTGTATACTCAACTCCCAAGTGTATCATGCTCCTCCTTGGTTTCCCCTCCTTGGACTATGGCTTGGAAACTCTTCATAAAGAATAAGTAGGGGGCAATTATAGGCCCTACTTGCTTTTTTTCCCATCTCTCAAGAATCACTGTCCTTCACTGTCTGACATACAGTGTCATGAAAACCATTATTACATTTATTTCGTCTGTGCTTTTTTTTTTTTAAGGCAAGCATGTAAATCCATTCCTTGTTACTTCATCTTGGCTGGCAGTGGAAGTTCTTATATATTTATTTTAGTATATACTAAAATATAACTGACAGTTGTACTGGTAATAGAATACTGATATAATTACCTTTTTTAAATATTTCAAGTAAAAAAAACTAGTTATTTTGAAAAGTATAATAATGCAGATAAAACTGATAAAGCAAAAACCTGAAGGTAGTACTAAAATCACTATATTTATGGAGTACTATGGTAGGGAGTAAATTAAAAGTTGAGAGGGATGAGGACTTACACTGAAAGGAGATCAACCAAAAAGATAAAGATGATTCTAAGCAAGGAAACAAAAAATCTGGGTGCCTTAAAAATCACTGGGCCTATTTAGGGTATGGGTAAGGGGGCTACACCTAAGACTTAGAGATATGCAGAACTTATTCATGTGAACATCTTTATATGTTTTCTGAAAACTACAGAAGAACAACATGCTATTGTTCATTACTTTTCGGATGATTAAGGGTTACTTGGTGTTCTAGGGTAAACAAGGAATAATTTCATTAAATTTAAAAACAGAGTTGGAGCACACCAAAAATTCAGACATTGCAATGATCTTTCAGATCTGCAGGTGGAAGGAGGGCAGGGAGGAAGCAAAACATGAGCTTACTTACCACAAGAGACATTAGCTTCCCAGATGCCACAGGAATAGCAAGATCCTAAAAAGCAATGCCCTCTAAAGTCCCCTAACAACAGATTTGTGTAACTATTTCTTCAATAACAAGTGCCTCATTCAAATTGTGCATAAGAATCACTGTAGAGTGATTCCTTAAATCCTATAAAGCTGTTTAATAATAGAAGTAAACATTTATAATGATACAGTTAAGAAAATACTTGATTACATCTTATCTCAACTTCAATACTCAGAAAAATCTAGAGAGTTATAACTATTCCCCACATTATACATGAGAAGAAAGTTCTGGAAAAAGGTGACCCATGTAAAACCATACAGTTGCTAAGTGGCAAAATTGCAAACGAACACAGACCTTTCTCTCTCCCCAGCAAGTGCTATTTTCATTGTGCAGAAATAAGTTTGGGTTGCATTTCCAATTCCACGTTTGATTCTCTGCTAGAGTTAAAAACTTGACCTGAATCGACTGGCAGCCTTGAAAGGTCTCTAAATCTCCTAAAACGATTTCATATAGAACATTTTTTAATAAGTGAAAAGTCCAAGACTTTAAGACTTAAAATGGGTTAAAAAGTTCTACTTGCTCTAGATAGTTTTGGAGTTATCACTTAAGCTGGAGTTATAAATCTCACAGTTCTCAGTGCTCCCAACAGTTCCTCCAATTCCAATGACAGGATGGGATGTTGGATATTACTCGTATATCAGTGAACACCAGGAACCTAAGGGACCATAGAGTGGCATTTCAGCTTCTGTTTCAATCAGTGCTTTCCTGCTGCCCACTTCTCTTATGCTAAGAACAGTTTATTTTATGCCTGGGACTACCGCCCTAACAACACGATTTAATTTCACAGCCTTACATCCGTACCATGTTTCTATCAGCCAGTGGAAACCAACTCTAGAAATTCAGCTGATGGCATCCAGATCTAACCCCTGAAAAAGGTAAATATTTTCCAGAAAGAATGATTTTGACTAGAAATAGAATGTCATTGATATATATTATTTCCTACTGACAACAGGTGTTCACCATTTTCCTAAAGGGGAAACAGTGAGTAGATATTAATAACATTACAGGACTAACTGGAAAGGGTCGAGGGTCCTCTGTTCTCCCTAGAGAAGGCTGAAGCAGAATTATCACTCCAGGTGTGCATGCCCCCAAGCAAATGTCTCTCAGATGTGTTTTTAAAATAGCACTCAGGTAGGTTGTTTCACTTGATTCACAGACCGAGCTGGTTCTGAGGAATGATTTACTTGACTCACTTGTCATCTTCTCCAACACTCTCCCTCTCTTTAATATCTAGGCAATTCTTTCTCCAACAATGACCAATCACTTCATCAGCTGGCTCCCATCCAGCTCTGTAACCCCATCTCCTGCCATTATTTCTTCTGCTCTCTGATCCACCACACATTCTGCTCTTCTTAAAAAGTGCCAAGCTTTTGGCAAGTCGGGACTTCTGTACGCTGAGATTCAAAGAATGTCTCCTTCAGATAGCCACATGGCTTGCTTCTCCACTTTATTTAGGTCTTTGCTCAAATGTCACCTTATTAAAGTCCACCCTGTAAAAAAATAGCAACCTCCTTACTCCTAACACTATCCCACTTATCCCACTTCATTTTTCTTTAGAGTACTTCTCAATTTCTCAAATATTATACATTTACTTGTTTACTTCATTATCTGCCTTTCCCCAACTAGAATGAGACTTCCATGACAGTAGAGTTTTTGTCTGTTTTATTTCTTGATGATCTCTAGCAAGTAGAGAGTAACATCTGTAAAAAGGAGGCTCTCAATAAATCTTTGCTGTCTGAGTGAATGAATGATGTGTGTCATCAAATTAACTTCCTAATTTTCCATTATGTGTTAAGACACTTGCCATCAAATTTTAGGTAGTACTTCTAGGTCCAACACTAAAGAGACTGTTGCCATCCAGATACTTAGATAAGCTGTTACAAAGTGAACAGTGAAGTCTTGTCTGCAGCTTTGTTATTTGAACTACTAGACCCGAAGTAGGCGTCACTAAAGGGGAACGACATTAGCATGCCTCAGCTCTCACTTGTGGTTTATAATTTTTTTCTTGAAGATTTTCACCATTTTTCCTTCTTCAGGTTTTGATGAATTGCTCTATTTTGCATTATGATACACATAATAATAATGTAGACTATTATAAACAGCAACTATTTACTCATTAAATCTTATTCAACCATAGTTTAATGTCACTGGAGTAAGCCTTGTAGATTTGAATAGAGCTTATTTGAAACTCATGAACTTTTAGATGCTAAGGAAACATCAAGGTCACCAAAGCCAGGCTCCCACCTCACTTAGGAGTTCCTTCCGATAAAAATAATATACACTAGCCTTTTGCCTCTAAGCAGTACCAAGGTGGCAAGAAGGGAGTCAAGAAGAAAGTTGTTGACACATTTTTTAAAAAAGTGTTATCATGTGAAAGCACCAACTATGTTTAGTATAAGAAGTACTGGGAAAATAAGAGTTATGAAAACTCAAGGAACCAAAATCGCGTCTGATAGTCTCAAGGGTAATATTTTTGAAGTAAGCCTTGCTGATCTGCAGAATGATGAAGTTGCATTTAGAAAATTCTAGCTATTACTGAGGATGTTTAGGGCAAAAACTGCCTATTATAATTTCTATGGCACGGGTCTTACCCACAAAATGTGCTCCATGGTAAAAAAAAAAAAAAAGCAACATGATTGAAGCTCATGTTGATGTGAAGATTACTGATGGTTATTTGCTTCATCTATTCAGTGTTGTTTTTAGTAAAAAATGCAACAATCAGATTCAGAAGACCTCTTGTGCTCAGCATCAGCAGGTCCACCAAATCCAGAAGGAGATGACAAAAATCATGAAATGACTTGATAAAAGTAGTCAATAAATTGATTGCAGACAGCATTGGGAAAGACATAGAAAAGGCTTGCCAATCTATTTATCCACTTCATGATGTCATTGTTAGAAAAGTAAAAATGCTGAAGAAGCCCAAGTGTGAAATAGGAAAACTCATGGAGCTTCATGGTGAAGGTAGCAGTTCTGAAAAAGCCACTGGGGAAGAGATAGGAACTGAAGTTAAACCAGCTGAGCTCCCTGAGTCCAAGAATCTATTTTAAAGTCAGACTTTTCATGATGACAAGTAAAATCTGTTTGTGATGAAAAAGAAAAGTACAATAATCACAAAAGTGACAATTTCCATGTATAGAATTGCTTTCTTATTATGTAATTATCTTAGGTTACAATAAATGATTGTTAGCATTTGTGACTTTCAGTAACTTCAGTAACACGCTACAGCTAAATAGATGTGCAACAATCATTGGAATGGTAACACTGGAGTGTAAATGACTGGTAACTTGTGCACATGGCTGAATGGTGCCTACGTTTAGGGTATTATATTGTCCATGTATGCAGATCTGTTTTGTGATTCAGGGCCCATCCCACACAGGACCTTAATCTACTGCCATGGTCTTTCATCCAAGAAGCATGATTATCTTGTGAGTATCCCTAGGATCTAATCTGACAGACTAAGACTTTTAAAATTGTGGAGAGGCATGTCTTTCTCACCCACATCACTCCTTAAGAATTAATGACCCCACAGCCACAATGAGATTCCAGAGGGAGAGCTCTGCTCTTGATTTAAAGCTTAGGCAGACTTAGAATATCATCTTGAGTTACATCCCAAAGGGGGAGAAACGTAGCTTGAGTGGTAAAAGAAAAGCTGCTATCCCCCACCCCCAACTTTGTGCTACCCAGGGGCATGTTCCCAAATTCTTTCTGGTTATGTTTAACCAGCACAGCAACATCAACCACAGACAAGCTGTCAGGGCCCAGACCCGCTTCCTCTGTGCACTCATAGCTCAGACACAGTGCCTCAGCACCCTGCCTTGCCCGTGCCCTTCCCTGGCCAACGTGTCCAAAGCTGGGATGGGAATCGAGAGTTTCTTCAATCATGGAAGCATTTTTTCATCTCCACGTAAGGTCACATAAATATGCACAAACCAATTAAGTCTCAGTTATTATGTGGCCAAGAGTTGAATTGTTCCAAGAAACATCTAGATTTTCCTATGGTAACCCTTTCTCACTGTGGCTTGGAACATGAGTTCAGTGCATGATGAAATTAAATACAAATAGAATTTTTCAGTGAGATTGGATGAGAAATTAAATTTAGGAGTTGGACTATTCTGATCCTAATGTTTTTACCTAATTCTAAGGACTGAAATTGGGCCGCAAAACAAGGCTGTGTAACATAAAGGGGACCACAGCTCTGAGCATGGCATGCAATTCTCTCACATCCATAATTAAGTATGCCTTCTAAATACACTTTGCCCTTGCAAGTATCCACATCCCATGTCCGCTAATTAGAAACTCTTTCTCTTTCTTATCTACCTTTAAAGCCCACCTTTAAAGTCATTTCCTCTGAGAAACCTTCCTGACCTTTAAAGAAAATTGTAGCTATCTCTGAGATCCCATAACATTTTATATAGAGAAAACATTGTGTCTGCAGGTTACTCTCAATATTCCATGAAAATAGAGACTATGTCTTATTTATCTTCGGATGTCCACAGACTATGATTACATTAAGAATTCTATAAATGTTGATGAATTAAGGAGTAGTGATTGAGGTTGATATTAAAACCATGACCTGTAGCCCACTCACCCATATACAACTCCAACAGGCTCCTAAGCCAGGTTTAGAACATGGAAAATATGGAAGCAGAGATGGCCATTTGAGTGCCTGGTCCCTCAGTCATGCCAGTCTCGCCCATCCATCAGTGACTGGTCAGTATCACCATCCCTAGCTAACTCCTTAAGGTTTTTGACCTATGCATAAATGATCCTTTGGCTGAATTAGTATAATATCTTTCCCTGAATGCCTTTTCCCAGGCAGAAAACAATGGAGTACTTGGTTACCAATGGACTGTGCATCACCAACATCATGCATACATAAACACACAAACAACACACACATGTGCATACACATGAGCATGAACAGATACGCTGACATCACTCATTTCTATAACTGTATGTAAATATACACATGCACAATCTCAAGCAAGACCAAAATGAAGAAAAAGAAATAATGAAATAGGGAAAGCAGAATATAAAAATGAAAAGCATAACAAGAAATCATGAATGTTTTGTGTATGAGAGATGGGTTCCTAGGTGGGGGAAAAGGGTAAATGTGCAGTTAGCCAAGGGGCTTATAATGTAAATAGAGACAGCATAGGATGAATAGCTTAGCTCTATTTTCTTTTAATCTGTCACCTTACCAAGTTGGAAACCTGGAGGCATAATGCTGGCAAGACACATGCAGTTCTTAAACAGCATCTTTATCAGTTAATTGAGGCAATGATGACTACATTAATGAGACAACAGCAGAAAGATATGAGTCTAAAGCATTATTTGTCAAACTTCAATGTGCAGAAGAAATGTTTTGGGATCTAGTTAAAAATGCAGATAATCCCTACCCTAAACCATTTTGGCTCTGTAAGTCTATGGTAAAGGCCAAGAAACTGCATTCTTAGCAACCATTCCATTGAATTCTGAGATAGGTTTGAGGGCCATTCTTAAAGGAAACACTGCTATTAAAGGGAGTGAAAAGAGATACAGAAGCAGGGAAGAGGCAGAGAGTTAAATTACCTAAAGTCACTCAAGCACTGCACACTTTTATATATCACAACCATTGGAGTAAATCACAATGATTTATTCTACTTCAGCCAAAATATTCTGACATTAATTTTACTTCGTTGGCTTGAAACAATGAGGCCAAAATTTTATAAGCCTGTTCATCTTCTCATATATATGTTTTATAGTCAGTTTATATAGTGCCACAAGAACCATGACGCCTTTGTTATAACTTCATGCTATTAAATACATGACTTATTAATGAAAAGATTAAGAAAATATTTAATAAGAGGATGTTTTTTCATTCATTTTAGACACTCCTTCCATCAAGCTTTCCCTGATTCCTCAGCTCATTCCAGTGCACCAAAACACCCCGTAGTTCCTTTCTCTAGTGTTTGTAATGTTTGAAATGACTTAGGTCCACTGTGTCTTGATTACCATTTGGAAAGCTCCATGAGGACAGACTCTCATCTGCCTTGTTCAACAGTGTGTAGTCAGCACCAAGAACAGTGCCAGGCACATTTTTCATTCTAAAAATTTTTGCTGGAAGGATGAATAAACTTTAACATGAGTGATGAAAATCTCCAACATAATTTGGCTGAAAGAACCCTGAAATATTAATAAGAAGTTTAGAGTTTTCTGAAAGAATGAATGAACTATATCTTAATTGATGAAAATCTACTTGAATGACTTGACTGAAAAGAGAATAACTAAATGACAAGACACTAAAACAAGCATAAGACTCTTTTTCCTGATGTACAATACATTGTCACCTCTTTGGTGTGCCACTTCCTTTCTCCTCACTTAGCACCAAGTTGATGAGAGGGCGAGGACCCCAGCAGGTGAAGAGGTGCACCACAGCTAAAGGTTTGGAGGAAGACAGAGGCTGGCCAGCAGCCTCAAGGAGTACACAAGCAGGATGTGATCTGGAGGCCTGACCAGAGAGCCTGCATACCACGCTTTGGCCACCTATCTGAAAGGGTTCAAGCAGAGGCTCTGATGGTGCCCTTTAACAATAGCAGTTCAGGTGTTCTCTGTTGTTTTTGTCTTCAAATTGACTCTATGCCTTCAAGTCCTGATCAGGACCTTGATGTACATTGAAGAAAGCTTTCTCCGCTCAGGCATCTCTGGTTTATTGCCCAACCACGTATTTGTGTCTTCTGAGTAGGAAAATCAGGATTTTCAGGGACAGCATTCAGTCTTTAGTGTCTTGGAAAAGCTTCCTCAAGTATTACGATACACACGCTTGGCTAGGAGTGTAGAATTCATGTCAGCTTGGAATCAAAGAAGAGCCTGCATGCTCTTGCTAGTTATGTAGTTATGTTGAGAAAAATTGTTTCCTGTCTTCTTTGTTCCATCTAAGGCATATAGAATCATTAATCAAGATTGGTTCTGTTTTTGTGCCTGAATTATCAGATTTTAACAATTTGTTCTGCAGCGTCCCTCAGACCTGTGAGCTAAGACCCATCCTCTAGAGCAGTGGTTCCCAACCTTTTCCCACGTGTGTACCCCTTAACTCTATTTCTATAAATTGTAACAGCTGTTCTTAAATACTGACACTTTGGTTCAGTGTCTATCTTAACGTAAAATAGTGGAAATAAGGTAGTAAGTTAGGAAAGAAAAATTACTACCCTAAAAGTACAAACCACAGATTAACTGCTACAATATTCATAACACATTTAAATATTGATAATAATGATCAAGTATTTAACAAACTTTTAATTTATTATTAATAATATTTATTTGTGTTATATGAAAAGTCTGTAATAATTGTTACGTAGATCATTAGCCAATTGAAACGTTGTTAGTGAGATCACTGGGCTTCCTTTGATGTACTTAGTTTCTTGAAATCAGGCTCAAAAGATTCAAGATAGTCTTAAATTCAGACTTACATTAAGCTTGTTGTGATACTTACTTTCTATGGAGGTATAAGAAGAAAAATCTCTCTCCACTAGTTCAGTATTAGTAAATGGCAAGAGGTATTTGAGTGCCTTCTCACTGATCTGTTTGTATTCCTCACTGACATCTACCCACAAGGAATTAAGATGCTTTCTTTTAAAATCAGAATTTAAAGAAGAATTGGTTGAAAGTTCAACTAACTGCTCTTGTTCAGTGATTGATAGTTTAGCTTCTTTGGACATTTCTTCATTGAAGGGATCTGCAATCCAGTTGTCTTCTTTTTCACATTGAGGGAAGTACTTATAAAAGGACACTTTAAGACCTTCCAAGTGACTTACAATACTCTCTTTCACATTTTGGGATAGGTGCAAATCATTCTCATGTAAAAAGTTGTGCAGAGTTTCTAAAACTTCAGTAGTCACTTTCAAAAGTCTGACTTTTTAATCATTGACTCAATTTTGTCAGGTAATTTGAATATAGTGATTGAGCTGTTTTGAAGTCCCAAGTTGAGTTTGTTTATTTCTAGAAAAATATCTGATAAATATGCCAGACCTTAAAACCAATCATTGTCCTGAAACTCTGGAGCAAGAGGAAAATGACAGTCTTCCAAAAAATACCTGTACTTCATGTCTAAGTTCAAATCTGTGTAAGTGCTTTGCCACAAGATAGCCACCTTACCTCCGGAGGCAAATGTAATGTGCTGTGAATGCTGTTCATTTCTTCACACAGCGCTTTAAACAATCTAGAGTTTCATGGCTGTGACTTAATAAAATTTACAACTTTTACAGCCTCATCAAGAACATCTTTCAGTTCACTAGGAAGAAGCTTGGATGTAAGACTTTGTCTATGAATGCAGCTGTGACTCCATGGTGTAAGAAATACTGCCTCCCAAATTGGCCAATAGCCTAGTCTGGGACACCTCCCCACCCCTGGAGTCACTTCCCATTTCTTCTTCTCCCTGAACTCCTGTTCCCGCCAACCCCACGCGGGAAACTGATGATAATTTTGGAAATGCTAGGCTATCAATTTCCCCACCCTGCCTTTGTTCAGGGCTCACACTTTGGAAACAACTCCTCTGAGCCCACTGGCGTAAAATAAACAACCTCAGAGTGCTGTTTGGTCTCCAACAGGTGAACAGGTAGAGCCTTCTACAACATTCAGAAGGTAGAGCCTTTCCGCAAGAATGGTACATGGGGAGCTACTTCTTTAATTCAGCAGCATAGGCCTATAAAGCAGCCTGACATAGGCTTGCCTCTGCCAGTGCATACACCATGACAATTTGACCAACTAATGGCCTTTTCAATGAAATAACCATTGATGGTATTAAAAATATCTTTGTCTGTGGTACATTCTGTCAATGGGCAACAAAGCAACAGGTTTTCCTCAATTTCATTTCCTTCCTAAATCAGCAACATCTACATTTTCATTGACCTGGATAAAAAAGAGTTTACTTTTTCTAATTCTATCTACTATTACAGCTTCAACATTGTCAGACATTTCCTAAATTCATCAAGATATTGGATTGCTTGAAAAAAAGATACATTGATTTTGTGGACATGTTCTTACCCAAACATATAAAAAAACAGTATCCTTAATACAAGGAGAAATTAAATCTTCAGCTGTGCTGTGGTTTTTATTCCATTTAGCTATGCAATAAGTGGTATGGTATGAAGTCTCAACTGTATGCTCATTATCTTTCTTTCCTGACATCATGTATGAAGTAACAGTTGGATACTTTCCTAAGTACCAAAATAATACATTTCTTTGTTTTTTACATAGGATGCTTAGTTTCTAAATGTCATAGGAATAGGGAGGCTTTAATGCAACTCCTGGATAATATTTCCCCGCACACAACACACAAAAGCTTAGGACAGTCATCATCCCCTACAAATGAAAACCCATATTTAATATACTCTTCAGAGTATTTCCTTTTCTTCTGTGCACCTTTTTACTCTCTCTTGATATGGGTCTATTCGTAGCTGCGGACACGTGTTGAGAAGTACTTGGTGATGAGTTATAATCTATATTGTGTTGGTTTTTAACCATTCCTGCTTTCAATCACTGACCCATAACTGATATGCTTAAAAATCATGATAACAATAACTGAAACTGTGTTAAACATTAAATAAAAAAACTTGTAAAGAATCATGATTAAAGACAACACACTTTTACTCAGTTAATAACTAAACTGATCAGTCTGGCTACAGATATATTTATGTTTGAGAAAGTTCTAGAAATGTCACAAATGGATTGTTCTGAAACTATACATAATGACTGGTAGAAAAGTGGTTTTGAGGAAGGGTTCACAGCTACACCTTGAACAATCATCATTCACTAATGTGATCTAATTTTGAAGTGTCTCCATTAACGGTGATGCAAACTTAACATTTATTGTTCCATAATTAATGTCTTGCATTTTTTTACTTTGCTTTTTTTTGCATACCACTGAATGGCCCAGCACATTACCCCCCACCCCCCCACCCAGGGGTATGCATACCACCGCGTAGTAACCAATGCTCTAGAGGAGCATACACTTGAATGCTAGCATACCTGTATTCAAATCCTGGTTCTGCTATTTACTTGCAATATATCCATGAAAAAATGAGTCAAACCCATTTCCCACATTTTAAAGTGGTGATAATGATAACAAACATCATAGATGTAACTCTATGAAAATTAAATGAGGAAAAAATTAAAAGTACCTTGATGCTGGCATTAGTAAGTATTTAATAAATATTACTTCCCTCCCCACTCTGTCTCTCAGAAAAGGTCTTAGTTTACCTGCAAAGTCCTTCTGAGTATCTACACATTGAGAATTCTGTAATCCCTCTCTCATAGGCAGACGTACTCTCTCAGTATTTCCCAGTCCAACATATCATACTTTCCCTTTCCTTAACAAGGAAAGAATTTCTCAACTAAGTGAATAATTTTCTTTATTGTTGCTTGTCTAATATTTACCTTGGATTCATATTTTTCACTTTCAAGTCATAAGTTAAGGGACAAATGTACTATCTGAATAAGCTTGTATGTAATTGCAAAGATAACATATCTTGATAAAACTCTTTAAAATATTTAAACAGAAACATAAAGTAATTTTACCACAACCTTCAATCCAATCACAAATGTGTCTATCCATAACTAAATGTGGTTAATAGAGCAGAGTGATACCTCATTTGTGAATTTTAACAAAAACATTAGAAAATATGAGGCAGGGCTATTAATGTAATAAAAAAAACTACTATTTATATTGTGCTTGACTCTAGCCTGAGTAGTTTACATTTATTATCTGATTTGAGCCTTATAATAATGCTATGAGTTAGATGTGGTTATCAGTACTCTACAGGTGAGGAATCTTGAGAAAAAGAGGCTAAGTAACTTACCCAAGTTCACTTAGACAGTAAGTGAGGAGCTAGGACACAAACCTAGAATGATGGACACCAAAGCATATATACAGTATCTATGCAGAATCTGCCTCCCACAGGCTTAAGCATCACTGATATAAGTAACACCTGATCACCCAAGGGGCATGCTCTCACCAGAGGACAGCAAGAACCTGACTGGGACAAATCTTGTTCTCATGGGGTAAACTGGCATAGAATTCTGGCAGTTGGAGCCTGTCTCTTAGAAATGGCACTTCCAAATGTACAGGCATAGGCCCAGAATCTGGGATATGTTTAGAATTTTCCAGAGAGGTGTCAGTGACCTACTCACTATAACGATGTGAATAACCAGACTTGCATGGCTTTGGTAAGGGTGGACGGAATGGGGCAAAGAGAATTAATCTGTCATGGGGAAGATCTCTTTCTCCCTTGACAAATGACAAAATCCAATTACTAAAACACAAACATATTCTAAGGAAGTCCATTTTCCTTCAACAACCAGTGCTAATGACCAGCATGTTACAAAACTGATTCCACATTCTGAGCTTCAACTTAGCATTTTCAAAACTCCCTGTCAATCTATTTTCAAGGTTCGCATTGGCAACACTGCTTGTAAACAACTCAGCCCTTACCAACAAAAATGTAAATATAAACAAGACTGCAACCTAATGGAAGACTGTAAGCACATTTTAAGAATGGGACGAGAAAGATACACATCTCACTTGACCTGTTTGCAATTCTGATCTTCACACATTAAGTAAATGCATTAGAAAAGCAACATCTTCTGAACACAAA
Source organism: Lyroderma lyra (assembly GCA_004026885.1). Lineage (NCBI taxonomy): Eukaryota > Metazoa > Chordata > Mammalia > Chiroptera > Megadermatidae > Lyroderma > Lyroderma lyra. The sequence continues at coordinate 101,302 of PVJL010005569.1, forward strand.
TATGGATAGCAAATGCTTTTAACAGGCCAGGACAGATGAGATGAAATGATTCCTTTTTCTTTTTGACTGGAAGTGGTGGTATGACTGCTGCACTGGTTAATAGCACAGCCATTACTGTCATAAGTAAAATGAAATAACATTATTACAACATTTCTGTGACTCCCTTTACAATTGCTTCGATTTGAGATTTTAAGCATGATGGTGAGAGAATTTAGTTCCTGTTATTTTCATGCCCGGCAGTAAAGAAATTAATGAAAATCGCATTAAAGGATCTGTTTCTATAATGGTTTCTCATGTGAGTGCTCTCCTCGGATGCAGCACAGTTTAGACAGTATTTCACAAGGAAGAGTGGACAGCAGCTTTCGTTTGGACCCCTAATGTTAAAAGTAATTTAATAGCAGTCACTTTTCTGGAAAATCTTCCGCATTTCCTATAAATCCAAATCCAATTACCTGGGCTAGCTCTGATAATCAGCTAGATGAGGGTTTGGGGGTTTGTTTTTTTGGAGGGTGTTTTTGTCGTTGGTTTTTCTGGTACCTGAGCAACTACTTGAGGTAGCAACTACACATCTCTTATAGGCAATTGTTAGATTTTATTTTTGTTTACAGAAGATGCCCTAAAGATAAAATCATCACAAATGAAATATCAAAATGTAAATCAGTACTTTCATTAATGACTTGGTAACTCCTGGCACAGAGGAGGTGCAGGAAAGGAAGCAGCATGGTGAATGGAGACACTGAACATTTGGACACGACCACATGGAATAAAGCAGGGACACTCAGAAATGGACCGGTGGCCAGGGGAACAACATAAAGGCAATTTAAATGGGAAAGAGGGTTTAAGGTTGTTTTCACCTTTGGGGAACAGGCCTTGGTAGGCACTCTGTCAGAGTTCATTAGAATTTGTGAAATGAAATAATAGTGCTAAATGTTGGATCTGACAAACCTCTACCCTTCCTCTAATTTTGAAAGAGCATGTAATAGTTAAGGAAAATGGATACTGAGTGTTGTTTATTCTTGATAAAATCTGTGAATTGATCCAAGGCTGAGTTTAAAGTTTCTGCTATGAAGAGAAAGGATTATGATAGAGATCAGTTTAGAGAATAAACACTTTTTTCCCCTGCAGAATCGTGAGGATAAATTAAACAAAGCAATTAAGAGAAGAATATTTAAAAATGGCCAAGGAACACAGGTAAAAATATTCAAACCCACTAGAAAACAGAGAAATAAAAGAATGAGGTACTATAATTTTTTCCTAGCAAAAAGATTTAAAAGAACTATGATACCAGTATTTGGAGAAGGTGTGGCACATCTAGCACATACATACAGTGCTGGTCAGAGACTAAATTAGTACCATCTTTCTAGAGTGTGATTTTAGAAGTTTGTTTAAAAATTGACATCTTTTGACTCAACAGCTCCACAAGGACACATTCATCAAAAGATTATAATAGCAGAGTCTCTAGATTCCACATCTGGCCTGAGACAAGTCCATTGTATGTCAACTTCCCTTATTGCTTTGGCCAAGATGGCCACTCTCCTGGTTGTTCATGGCTGAGGGGTTTCTCTGGGTGCAAAACTTGCCATGCTAAATGCGAGGCTCTGACTTCCTTATTCCCTTAAGAACCCTGGAAATTATCTTTCTGTTCAAGGAGAGGTCCAATATGGCAGAGCAGGGAAACACATGAACACATGAAAATTATAACTAAAGTATAGAAAAATCAACCTGAAGTCTTGCTAAACATAAGTTTTATAACTAAGAATATAAAGAAGAAGCCACATGGAAGCCAGGTAAGAGGGGCAGAGACGAGAAATGGGCTGGCCCCAAACCTCTGTGTGGTGGTGGAGAATCTGGATGGCTATCTCAGCCGCAGAGGTTCCCCCTAGAGAAATGAGGGACCCCACCCCCACATTAGACTCCCCAGCCCAGAGTGCTCGGGCTGGGAAGAGGAGACACCACACATCTGGCTATGAAAACCAGTGGGGGTTCTGACCATCTCCATGGGATGGAAGGCTGCAGGGAAACCTAGACGTCCTCTTAAAAAGCCCATGCAAAAACTTGCTTGCTCACTCTCAGGCACTCACTGGGGTGCCGGTGGAGGGACAGTGACTTGTGGGCCATCAGAAGCATATGTGGGGCAGGCTGAGGTGTGTGGCTTCAGGGTGGGGGCTGGAGGACAGTTACCATTTTTCCTCTGTGGGGTCCTCCTCCGTGCAGCCAGCAGGCTGGTGCCATCGTGCCTGTTTTTCGCTTATATGCATATATAGTAAGTACCTGATGTATAGTAAATAATATAAATAGCATAATTTATATAATACAATACTATATATGTACGCAGATATATACTAGTGGCTTCCTCATGTTTGCTTAAGAAAATTTTTAACTAATGTTAAATAAATAAACTGCCGCTGTCTATCTTGGAACTGCAGTAATATTTTCCATATAGATAGCAATTGTTTATGAAGTTTTGAAATTTGCAGTTTTGGAGATCTGATCCTAAATCTTTATTTGGTGTTTGTATTTGAAACCAATATGCTTTTCCACCATGGATTCTTAATACATACTGTATATATCTCTAAATTAGATAAACACAGGTCAAGTAGTATGTTTTTGTGAAGCATAAAAGACACCATCAAACAGTTTCATTTTTATAGATTTCTCAATTCATATCTATGAAAGAAAAATATTTAGGTAAATAGACACAAAAATATTAATATTGTTACCTCTGGATTATAAAAATTTATGTGAATTTGTGTTACATATGAGGTGTGATTAAAAAAATACGGCGGCAGTGAAGGCTGTTGCCAAGTGTCATCCAACAGAGAGGCAGGGACCTTTAATACGGGAAGTGGCATGTTGAACCTTAGTAACAGTATGTGACAAGTTTCAACTTATTGGGTGCAGTGAGTCGTGAGCTACAGCTGAGAGAAGGTGTGTTTTAAACTGTGCTGTAAATCATGAATCACAAACAAGTCAGTAACATCAATTTCTGTGAAATAAAACAATTACGGTGCGTCTTCATCCACCTTATTCACCGGATCTGGCACCTTGCAACTTTGGCTCTTCCTCAAAGTCAAAGTGACCATGAAAGGTAACCGTTTTGAATCTATTCAGGACATCGCAACAGCCACAACTAAAAATATTCACAAAAGAAGACTTCCAAAACTGCTTCAGAAAATGGCAAGAATGATGGGATAAGTGTGTTTGAAGTGAGGGAGCATATTTTCAGGGGGATTAATGGAAATGTGTCCTTTACTGTAATAAACTTTTTTTTAATTTAAACACTGACCACATTTTTCTATCACACCTCATATTTATGTATGGATTGCCTTTTGTTTAATGTTTAAACTTCTTTCTTTGGTTTTCTAGTCTATGTACTTCAACAAAAGAAGGAAGGAAAACCAGGATAACCCAAGCAAAATACCTGTGACTTTGATGTGCGCTTTCTACTCAGCTGCCACAGGGTACGAAAATGAACCTCAAGGACTCCTGTTCGTCTATTGGGAATCTTTTTTTTTTTTCTTTTTTCTTTTTTTTTTTTTTTGCCACTTGCAGATGTCTTTCTGTCCGAAACAAGTTTATTATCATTCCTTTCCTTTCACCATGCCTGTTCCTTTCATCAATAGCATCTGTCAAATGACAAAAATAGTTTGAAGATACAAACTTCCAGTTATAAGTCAAATAAGCACTAGGGATCTATACATAACTACTAAGGATGTAGTGTATACCATGATGACTATAGTTATACTGCTATGTGTTATATAGGAAAGTTGTTAAAGGAGCAAATCCTAAGGATTCTCATCACAAGGAGAAAATAATTTTTCTTTTTCCTTTTCTTCTTTCTTTTCTTTTTATTGTATTTATATGAGGCAACACACATTAAATTAGCTGTACCTACTGTGATAATCAATTTCAATATATGTAAATAACACCATACTGTAGTGTAAATCTAAAAATTATACAGTGATGTACATCAATTATTTCTCAGTAAAAGGAAAGAAGAAAGGAGTTTGGCTCTTCAGATAATATAATGAAAGGGTGATAATGTCAGGGGACAAAAAAGCAGAATGGGTTAGTTCCTTTTTATTCCTTTTCTTTTTCTCTTTGTATTGACTTTCAAGACTCTGTTTGGCCTTTAAGCTACAAATACATGCCTCATCTTATCCTGACAATATTGAAAAACGAGAGATATTTACTTACCAGCTATAATAATTGGCTAAGTAAATGAAACATGGTTTGAATAATTTGACCTATTATCATGTTTATTGATATGAATGTATGAATAGAAAGATGGATGGATACGACAGGCAGAGAGACAGACAGAAAGAGCCACAAAGACTAAGACAAACTAATATGAGGAGGTTTAAAAATTTCAGTGCCCTAACCAATTCTGAAAATATGGCAACTTTTCAATTAAACTCTTCTTTTAGGGTCTAGGGAGATGTAGCAATATGTTCTCTTAAGAAAGAAAGATAAGGAGGAGAAGAAAACACAATTGAACGGCCGTCCAGGAGCCAAGAAAGAGGACCCTGAGTGACAAACCGGCTGTTGAGATATCCACAAATCGCAAGTAAACACCTGCAAGAAATATCCGACTCTATGAGACAAAACAACATCAGGATAATAGGAATAGAAGAGGGGGCAGAGCAATCTACAGAGAGCATACTCAAACAAATCATAGATGAGAACTTTCCAAACCTATGGAAAGATCTGGAACCCCAAGTTCAAGAAGAAAACAGGTCCCCCAGATACCTGGACCCCAACAGATCTTCTCCAAGACACATGGTACTAAAGATGT